>CAKNXH010013594.1:0-11189 GCA_932178445.1 Andricus quercusramuli
CCAGAATTTTCTGCGATTTTTTTTGAACGAGTTGCGAGCGATCAAAGTGAGGGTTGCGTACTTTTGACGCCGACTTTGGTATTTATAGCGAACTGCAAATCGTCTATATGTCCGTCCCATGTGGAGTCGTCATTATCGATATTAGTCTTAATTATTTGTTTTATGGTTCTAATGTATACATTATCTAATGTATACATTAGAACCGTCAAACAAATAATGAAGACTTATATCGATAATGTAGAAAAAAATATCGTTCTGTTAAGTTTGCCTGAGGGTAATACTTAGGCGTTTACGTGTGTCTTATTCCGAATTTTTTCAGTAATTCTCTCAAGGTTTTATTGACGAATTCAGTGCCATTATCCGTGTGGAGAATCCTAGGTGTTTTCCAGCGCGAAATGACACGTTTATGAAATTCTGACTCTATTGAAATTCGGTTAGCTTCTTTAATCCGTATTATTTCCACCCTGTTTGTTGTCTTCATCGTGATTTTCTTTCAAAATCTGTATTCGTAATTTTTTGGGTACAAGGAGTTTCCATAGGTTAGAGTCTAGTAAAAAAGTAAATTTTAGTAGGTCACTTCTGTGAAAATAGAGTTGCGAATCTCTGGTTCGCATCTCGAGAGAGCATCGGGGACGAAATTTGAACTACCTTCACGATATATGCCTTCGTAGTCATAATCGAGTAATAGTATGGCCCAAGCTACCGCTAGGCATTCTTTTCCGGATGCCGAGTACTGAGATTCTGCACCGTTTTAGCTTCTACTCGCGTAGACGATTACGTAATTCACACCGTCGATTGTTTGGGTAAGTAGGGCTCCTAGCACCGTGTTACTCGTATCGGTTTCTAGTTGAAAGGGGTCATTAGGTGAAAAAGTGTTTCCGTTATTTCAGCTTTATCCGAATTCAAGGTTTCCGACGTTTCGGTGCTAGGTTGTAGTATTTTTGGCCCTAGTGCCCGCCCTTCCAGTTTGCTTGGTTAAAAGCATAATAAGGGCATTCTATTTAAAATCGCCCGTTAAACCGCAATGATAACAATTTAAGTTATTTGTATTTTCGTTCGCGATTTTGTTAGATTCCTGTTTCTTGTTTGAGTTAGAATTTGTCTTGTCTTGTGAGTCTCTGTTATTATTATTATTACTCGACTTTTGACTTTTGTTACCCTAATTCGATTTTTGGAAATTTTGTTTATCGTTATTATTTCCTGAGTTATTTTTTGCTTTTTCTATTGAGAACTGAACTATTGGGTACTTTTACATTGGTTTTGTCCTAATGGCATTTGATTAAAGATTGGTAACATTTGGTTGTAAGGGTTGTAAGGATATCTCGGTCTATTGTCTGTGAATCTAGGTTGGTAATTTGATTGGAAACCAGGTTGGAATTTAGGTCTGAAGTTAGGTCTGAAATTTGGTTGGTATTGATTTGGAAAAGGTGGGAGTGAAAATCTAAATGTTGAAAATGGGTCCGTTTTTAGTTGCAGAATTTTATTTTTTGTTTAATTTCTTCTGAAAATCATTCGTCAACATAAGCATTTTTAAAGTTTTCGTGAAAGTCTGATAATGATCTCCAAGAAGATTTATTTATTTCGCACCAATTTTTTGCGCCTTCGATTAGTAGTGCATCCAGATTTTCTAAAATATCGCGGTCGTTTATTTTGTATTCCCTTCTAAATCTTGTTAATTCATCCAGGAAATGCGCGGGCCTGTACTCTTTTTCATTTCTGAATTTGATCGGCTAGTTACTCATGATTTGAAATGACGTTTGTATCATGCCAAAAGAAAAAATGTTGCTGGAATTGTTTGGTTATTTGTATTATTTTCAGGTTCGTTTTCCGTATCTGTATTATTTGTTTGGATTCTAGAATGTCTGTTAGGCCTATGACTTGTTGTCGAGAGTCTACGTTGTCTGCTGTATATTTTCTCTTACGTTTTCAAAAGAACTATGAGCTGACGGGCTTAATCTAAATTTTAAATTATTTCCCCTTTCTTCCCTTTCCCTAAAAATTTTTTCCCTTTGTTGGTTCATAAATTCATTGAACTTTACGCTTTCTAAAAGTTCGTTGGTTTCTAAAAGGAACCGTGTGTTGTTTTCCAAAAAGGAATCGCATTCAAAACTTTCGTTGTTTACTTGTATCGAATTGTTGCTTTGGATTGACGCGCTTATTGTGGGTAAATTTTCGTTATCCCAAAAGAAAGTATTGTTTGTTGGGTCAAAGCTTCTGTTAGGGATTTGAGTAATGTCGTAGAGTGGGGGTTAGTTGTTTGTAATTTCAGTTGATTCTGGATCTCTTGCTTGATTTAACCTCTCTTGGTCCGAGCTATTGTTATTTATTGGGGTTCCTGTGTTTTTTCTACCGAAACCTCTACCGCGACCCATTGATCTATTTATCATTTTTTGGATTGCTCTCAAATTTTGGGATGTGACCGAGACCATATTTCTAATCGTTCGTTTCGTCGCGACATTATTTAAATCATTGTTTTGTATCGGGAGTGCAGCGGTACCTTCCAAATCTAAGTTATTATGATCGTTTTCCATCACTATGGGTTTCGGCATTGTAATTTTAATATTCCCTGATCTCAGTTTCATTTATTTTTTAATTGAGTTAGTATTTGTGAGAAAAGAACACCCTATATATTCGTTCGATGTGGATTTCTAGTTTAAAATTCCAATTTTGTTCGAGAAATTTTAATAAAAATTTTAATTGGTCATTTCATGGTTAGAGAGTTCGAAGATATGTTTAGTTTCATCGTAGGACCATTTGTTCAAGAGATACGACGCGTGACCTTGCGTTTGACTCGCGAGGGTACGTGTTGCGCGTGGGGGACTCTCTGTTGAGGAACAATGTCAGGGGTACCTGCAAATAGCCTTGTTCATAAAGCGCATACATCGAAACGTAAACAATCAGGGCCGACTGAACCATTTCCATAATATTGCGCAATATACATGACTGAGTAGTAGTGCACTGCGTCCCTTCAGAGTCGGAGTCGCAACCGTCTCCCGCCCTTCCCACTGAGAAACTGCGGGGACCAGCAATTCTAGGAATTCATAAAACGCGTGTGATCGCACGTTCCTGAACAGAGAGCCTGGTGTATTCAATGAAAATGATCGTTTATCGTTTATCGATATTATTTATTCATGTCATAAACTTCAATAAACAAATGAATAGTTTGACCATTTATAGATAGAAAGTGAACGTTTTTCTTTCTAATCGTATTCAAAGTGTCTTCAAAGTGGAACAAGAATGAATTTGAAATGGATCCTGAAATTATTGAAGTGATTGACAAGTACAACTTGGAAGATAATTCTTCTAGAACATCACAAAACATTTCCAGTGATATAATTTGAAGGCAAAAATAATAAATTATTAATAATAAAAATAATAATAATGAGACGATCACTTTCTATCTATCACTAAATATAACCACTTATGTAATTTGCAGACGATTAGAAAGATAAACGATCACTTTCTATCTGCAAATGGTCTAACTATGCATTTGTTTATCAAATTTGTTTATAACAAAAACAAATAATATCGATTGACAATTTCTCGACGATTTGAAAAAAACTAATAATTCCTGTCTATAAATGGTCAAACTATGCATTTGTTTATAAAATAAACAAATATTATCGAATGACCAGTCTAAGAAAGAAAAACAATTGAGCGCACCGATCACAAAAGGGCATCTCCGCGCGAAATTCGGTAAAAGAATTATCCACAGGCAGAAAGTGGAAGGAAAAAAAAGTTGTCAAATACAAAAATAAAAAATACTAATACATTAACCTGGCAAAAGTCGACATTTTTTGCTGATATAATTAATAAATCCACACGGAGAAAAATGGAAGTGAAAAATTGGGTCTTTTGTGCTGGTAGTCGAGGTATTCATTACTGAAATGGCGTTGTGAAAAAAATTCGAGATTGAAAATCGGTTATTGATTCAAGTACAATCGCGGTATTAACTCCTATAGGCAACTAAAGAGATTACAGCTTGTGGAGGATCTGACTCCCCTAGCGCACTGCACGGAGTTCAGTCCAGAATAGGAATCGTTCCTATACTCGCAATAGTAAAGAATAATCGGCCAAAAAGAATTCACAAGGACACCGAGCGGCGGCTGTCAACGGACAACGGTTAGATGTAGTCACTTTACATTTTATAAACTTACATTTATTTATATATTATACATACTTATATTCAATAAGTTATAAACACTAAATTATGATATTTGCTGATCTGGTATTCTGGATGCTAACGTGAGAGGCACTAAACGTCCTGATGGTAGCATGCAAGTAAACAAGCGTCTAGACCAGACATGCCCAACTCGGGGAAATTTCCTCCGGGAACACATGTTCCGAGTTCCCTACTCTTTCTCCTAGAGAGCGGAAGTGGTGGTAGATGCATGCGCGTGGTAGACGCGTACGTCACAGAGTAGAGATTCTCGCAAGCGTTTACCACCACTCCCGCTCTCTAGGAGAAAGAGTAGGGAACTCGGAACATGTGTTCCCGGAGGAAATTTCCCCGAGTTGGGCATGTCTGATCTAGACCCCGACTTCTACTTTTGCGCTCGGCTTTTGCCTTGTGCGCGCGCACCGCCTACCTACGCGCGGGAAATTTATTATAAAAGAAATAAAATAAATATTAAATTTCAACTACCATTTATGCAAATTAATTCATGCCAATTTGTATTAAATTTAATACAAATGTATTGAAGTCATTTGCCTACACGGGAGTTGAAATTTAATATACATTACAATATGATTAGCTGTGCGGTGTACACTTTATATTAAATATAATATACAGGTCGGTATAGCAGCGTGCTTGGAAACCCAAAATGCATTTATTTCTTTAAATTTGATCAAAAATTCGCAATTGAAGTAATAATCTAGAATTCGTCGATTGAATTGTTTTTTATGAATAAAGTGCAGCGTACATATGAAACTCTTTGCAAAATTTGCCCTGAATGGTAGAAATATTATAACTTTTCGACTTGAAATCCAATTTTATTTTTGATTCATTGTAAGAAGGTGTATCATGTTTTATTATTAAGAATCAAAAATTATTGCTAATATTATTTTGATTTTGTGTAAAATAGAATTATGTGAGCAATTATCGCGAGCGTATATGAAATTTAATAAACACATACATAAATAACGATTTCATATGCTTGAGATATTAATTTTAATATATACATTGCTATTTCAAATTTAATACTATTTTTAACAATGTATCTAATTTGATGTATCTTTTTGTAATAAATTTACAGCAATAGAATTTTGCTCATTTTGACTTTGTTTTTCAAAACGTCTGCTTTTCTTCGATGTAGTCTTTCTCGGAAATCCTCGAGTGAGAGAATTATTCCTAGCAGAATTCCTCGAGGAATTCGAAAATCCTCGTGGATTTCCTCGTGTTTTCCTCGTCCGAAAATAACACAAGGATTTCCTCCAGGATTTTTTCAATAGGGTTTTGAAAAGATTTCAAATTCAAAAAGGGTACAGTAAACCAGATTTAAAAGATTTCGAAACATTTTAAACGATTTCTGAAGGTTTCAACAAATTTGAGAAGGTTTCAATTATTTCAAACAAACACAAAAAGTTTCACAAACAAATATTACTTTTAAAAATATTTCAAAAATTTCATAATGATTTCAAAAAATGTCATAAAGATTCCAAAGATTTTACACAAAATTTTAAACTTTATAAAAGATTTTTAAAGATTTCACAAAGATTTTAAATGTTGAAACAGATTTCAACGAATTTACAAAGATTTTAAAAGCTTTCTTTGGAAACTGTTGACCAATAAAAAATGAAATTGCTAATTTGGTTGCACGTATAAAAACGGTTATTTCATTATTTATGTTATGTAAAAAAAGTAGACCTGGAAAAGCTGGAAAAGACATTATCGAAAATCGAAAACTATCAATACATTGTAGGTTATGTTTCTTAACAGCGACGCGATATCAATTTTTAAACATACAATTTTTATTTTTGACAGTTTATACTTAAGATAATTTTTTTACTTACTTTCTGTGTGATTCTTTAAATGCGTTTGTAGGTTTCTTCTGTGGCTGAAGTTTTTTTTTGCAGTTTTCACACTTATAAGGGTACGATTTAACCTGCACTATCTCCTTTATTTTTTCTACGTGAAACTTTTGAGCATGACGTCTTAAATCACTGTTCCGCGTGAAAGTACGCTTGCATTCTAAGCACATAAAACTATCCATTTTTATGTATATATAAATATCATTCCAATGGCATAAAAATAAAAACGATAAAACAATTCCACTTGCACAACTCCACTTGCACGAAATTCAAAACGTTTGCGATACGAAAATTTGACACGAAACTTGCCGAGCGCCACCGATTCGAAAGTTGGACACGAAACTTGCCGATCACTCCCGAGCGCAAAAGTAGAAGTCGGGGTCTAGACGCTTATTGCAAGCAAGCTTCGGTTCGATGCTGTGCGAACGTTATTGAGTGCGGGGCATCCAGGAATGGTTACTGGACCGTTGCAAACTCAGTGAGTTCCCAATAGAACACTATAAACTATACTTCGATTGAGACTTAGTCCTTCCGACAACTGAGACACGATATATGGATTTCCATGATTGATTCTATAGAAAGTATAGTAATTTATGCTTTCTATTCTTTTTTGAGAAAACGCGCTTTTTAAGAGAGACTAGTTTTTTATTTATGCGAAGGTTGAAGCACTTTAATTGTAGGTGCGGTAACGTACGAAGTGTATACAATAACTTTGAAGTATTAAAAGATAAGGTTCTATGCAGGAGAGATACAAGTTTTTAATGATTAGTGTGTAGTTTCACAATCCTTCCCATGTCTAGTGCATCTATTCCTGAAATTCAGTGATCATTAAACAATTTTTGTACTGAATATGGAACTCTTCAATCTCATTTTTCTCCGTGCAATTATTAGCTTAAGTAATAATGAATAAAAATTGCATTTTTCATCGCGCTCAAATTCAATGTTTTTTAAAACTCAACTCGCCGATTCTAGCTCAATAACTGGTGAAATGATTTTAAATTTTCACAGTATGTTCAAGATACATACGTCACACCTCCAACGTCGACAAGACATATAAAAATTGCATTTGTTCACTTATATTCAATAAGAAATGGCAAGGAACCGGTAACCGGGTTTCGGACACTTTGGCGGAAAAAAGTATGGGCCGTTTTTTCTACAACCTTTGAAGAAATCTTTCCGAAAATTTCAGTATAATCGGGTCATAAATATTGTAACTATGGATGAATTCATAAAAAAATCTCGGCGCGCTAACAACTCATCCAACGTTCGCGCGCGGCAGTAACGGAATAGTATGCGTTTTTCGCAGATTTGTTGACACTGCTATGGTGCATTGTAAAATTTGCTGTTATTTAATTATTCGAAAAATTTATATCGTTCATCATATTCACGTACCATACTTCTCGCCATTAATTATTTTCAGACACGTGTGAAAATCAACTTTTTTCCATCGAAATTCAGATGAAATGATCAAAAACACGGATTTTCTACTTAATTATTTATTAATATATAATAATTTATTTGAATAATCATTTAACACTAAATTTTACAATGTACCATCGCAATGTTAAAAGAATATACGAAAAACGCATAATATTCCGTTAATGCCACGCACGAACGCTGGACGCACCGAAAAAACGATATTCTCATTTTAATAATTTCCCACTAATATAAATAGATGTTCTTAGTGTCGATCAGGGTAGTAGTTAATAAAAGGATGTTAGTTTTGCTGACTACTGGCCAAAGATTTTTTATTAGATTGAGAGTTCCCTCAAATCATAATTCAACGTTTGACGTTTCGACTACACTTCGGTAGTCCTTTTCAGAACAAAAATGGTGGTTTACAATTTGTCGAGTAAAATAAAATATTGAAGATTAATTACAACGAATATTAGACATACCTGTGTGAATTAAATGTGTTGTTGTTTTTTTTTAATTGGAGTGAGTTATGTTGACATGTTAAAAGTTTGTAGTTTAAAAGTTAAAAAAGGTTTGTTTCTTGATAAAAAGTTGTGAACAATAATTAATTATGAACACGTGTCCAACTTCACCTTCTATTTATATTAATTTATTTATAATACTGTGTCGAGCCTATAGGTGAAGTTGGAGATGTGTTCATAATTAATTATTATTCACAACTTTTTATCAAGAAACAAACCTTTTTTAACTTTCAAACTACAAACTTTTAACATGTCACATAACTCACTCCAATTAAAAAAAAAAAAAAAAACAACACATTTAATTCACATAGGTATGTCTGATATTCGTTGTAATTAATCTTTAATATTTTATTTTACTCGACAAATTGTAAACCAGCGTAACTTAATATTCATTTAATCTGGAACAATTATATTGTAATTTTATAGGTTATTGTCACCACCATTTTTGTTCTGAAAAGGACTACCGAAGTGTAGTCGAAACGTCAAACGTTAAATTATGATTTGAGGAAACTCTCAATCTAATAAAAAATCTTTGACCAGTAGTCAGCAAAACTTACATCCTTTTATTAATTTCCCACTAAGTTTGAGAATATCTTCAACTTAAATAGGCGCGATGAATATATTCTTAATGTACGATGGAGGCCCTCTTACTTTAAGAATATATATTCTTGTCTAATTGTAAGGATTCCCCACTAAGTTTAAGAATAGTTGCATCCGAAATCTGTCGCAGTCATTGTATAATAAGTGACGAGCTCGAAGAAATGCAACCAATTCTGAAGATAAATCGCATGTTCACATCTCTAACTCTATCTCTTTCTCTTTGCAGAGAACGTTAAAGTGAGAAAAGTTTGATATCACACGTCAACGAATAAATAATGTAGAGAGGTTATGTCTCGGTGTGGCACGTTGTTATTCAACCTCAATGTGACATCAGACCTTCCTCTACTAACATTTTCTGTAAAGAGCAGGAGATGGATGTGCGCACGCGATTTACCCTTAGAATTGGTTGCGTTTCTTTGAGCTTGTCACTTATTACGAATTCGAACAATTGATCGAAAAGCACGTCGCACAAAACATTGAAAGAAATGATTGAACAGAACAAGGCGCATTTTCCTCTCAAATTAAGAATTTCTCTTACTTCATTAAGAATATTACTAATACGCCTGTAAGACTCTGACATTCTTGATATATTAGAATATCGTTTTTTCAGTCCGAGCTGCTTGCACGCCGAGCTTTTTTTATGAAATCATCCATAGTTACAATATTTATGACCCGATTACACTGAAATTTTCCAAAAGTTTTCTTCAAACGTCGCAGAAAAAATGGCTCTCTAGAAGTTTTCTCGAAGTTTAAGTTCGTCGCATACTTTTTTCCGCCAAAGTGTCCGATACACGGTTACCAGTATCCCGCCATTTGTTATTAAATATAAGTGAACAGATGCAATTTTTTTCGTGTTTCATCGACTTTGGGATGTTACGTATGTATTCTGAACAAACTGTAGAAATTTCAAATCATTTCACCAGTTATTGAGCTGGAATCGGCGATCTGAGTTTTAAAAAACATCGAATTTGGGCACGATGAAAAATGCAATTTTTTAAATTAATACTTGAACTAATAATCGGATTTAATTATTATATCAGCGAAAAATGTCGAATTTCGCTGGGTTAATGTAATGGTATTTTTTATTTTTTTATTTGACACCTTTTTTTCTTCCGCTTTCTGCCTGTGGACAATAATTTTACCGAATTTCGCAGGGAGACGCCCTTCTATGATCGCTGCGCTTAATTACTTTCTGCCAATAAACGCCTAAACTATGCATTTGTTTACATGATTTGTTTATAAAATAAAAAAATGTCATACAACAAATTTTCTTGATCAAACATGATCCTGTTGATAAAATCAGGCAATTGCAACTGACAAATATACTTTGCACGCAAAATTTCCAATATGTTGACATTTTGTTGACATAATTTGTTTATAACAATAAGATTCGATATCCTGTAAATTATTTATATTCTTTGGATACTTTGACATCCATTTTTGTCGAGAATGGGATTAATTGAGTTATAGATTTGAAGAGAAAATCATAATTAAAAAATGTATCATTTTCACTCTTTGTTTATTTATATAAAAAATAGAAAATTACGAAAATTAAAACATCTAATCCATAGACGCTCTTGTGCAACTATCGCTGATCACTTCTTAAGAAAAATTGAAAATCGGTTAAGAATTGTAGGCTGTACGTGATTTTGAATAATAAATTCCCAATTCAGCCCACTATGCGTTGTAAAGGAGTAGGGGTGTAACTATTATTATTCCTGCTCCCACGAAATGTTGGAAAGGAATAGGGGTTTGACCATCATTATTTCTGTAACCAGTCACAGGGGTGCCTTCCCGCCCCTGCGAGACGTTGACAAGGGGTAGGGGTGTAACTAATATTATTTTTGTGACCAGTCGAAGTGTTACGTGCGAATTTCATAATTATAATAAATAAATTAATCGCACCTAACTTTTCTTTTCTTTCTTTTCAGGACATATTATATATATAAACATTGTTTATTGGGTATGGATGACATTAAAATTTAGAATAATATAGTGACAGTGAAGACGCTAAGCAGTTTGAGGCGTTCTCTGTCACGTACAGAAAAAACCACCTACACGAGACACTCATACACACACTCACTATACGCTAAGCTGTTTGAGGCGATAGTGTGCGAACTCATACACTTACACTCCTTGCATTACAATTAAACAATGCAATAGCAACAGTCAGAAAAGGCAAAAGGAAATTAGGAATAACGAAAGGAAATTTACAGATAACGAAAAAGGTAAAAGACAACGAATAAAAAAAATGTTAAATAAACTGTAAGAAAATAAAGGAATAGGAAATAGTACAAAAATCGAATTGCAAATTCAAGTTAGGATTCAAAATAAATGTCATTTGCGATTCCACTTAATTATGAACTATCAGCAACAATACTGACCGCTGAAATATTACTCATATAAAGATTATAGGAAATTATAAACATTGGAATTTAAAGGGGCAATGACCTTCCAATTTCTCAAATCCTACACTGAAAAAAAGAATGTCTGGAACCAAGAAAATGCATTTACTTGAATCCTATTTCTTAGCATCAAGAAAATACAATTTATTAGAAGTAATTTTTATTTAAACCAGACACATATCTTTTGTTGATCTAAAGAAATGAATTCTTTGGCTAT
>CAKNXH010013605.1:0-12239 GCA_932178445.1 Andricus quercusramuli
TCCCATTTGTATTCATCTATAAAAATGTATTTCTCCCAAAATGCAACGAATAAGCATTTTCATTTTACCATCTAATGCAAATATCGATTCCATTGGATTTCACACAAAATTTATTTCTGCCAACATCTACGGAAAGATGCACTTTCGTTGGATGAGAAAAATTAATACTATTTGTTGTTTGTTGAATAAAGTTTATGATAAAGTTCCAACAGTTCTTGAAATCTTCAGAATTGAGATGTGACGCCTAGCAAATAATCCGTCAAAACAATAATAATAATTTTGTGGAAAAATTATTGTTTAAAAAAATTAAATATATTTAAATTTAAAAAAATTATTTAGCGAATGTTGATAAATATTACACTAGACCACTAGTGATACTTTTTTGAAAAAAATAATGTTGAGAAAAATAATGATTTAAACAAATTTAATTGGTTTGAATAATTTAAAATTAATTAACTAAGATTAAAAAATAATACATCAGGCCAATGGTATTAATTTTATGAAACAAAATTGTTTAAACAAATTAAATTTGTTTAAATTCTTAAAAATTATTTAACCAATGTCGATAAGTATTCCACAAGACCAATAGTAATAATTTTTACAGGAAAGTAAGAATTTTTGAAAGAAAGAATATTGAAACAAATGGAACTTGTTAAAAATAATAAAAAATTAGTTGAACTAATTTGAAAATAATTAACCAATATTGATAAATATTTAAAAAAAAATCAGTTTTGCCAGGAATTTTTGGTCACGTTAATATTCATATATATTTGAAATGTTATTGATGATAATTTATTATAATCAGAAATTTCATGCATATTGATCTTAGATATATTTTATACAGATTTGTATTAAATATAAAATTAATTATTGGATCATTGAATCACATGGTTATTGAGCTTATTTAATGAATACTCATATTAAATTCAAAACAGTCTAATGTAATTTTCATACAATATCAAATTGCATTTTTCAATTAAATGTGTATAAAAATTCACCATATTTTCTCTTAAAATTCATAGACAAGTGATTATATCAAAAATAAAGTAAAAATCTATTAAACTTCAATTGAGCCTGTTGGAAATTTTAAGCACATTTATAGGAATTCAGCTTAAAGTATATATGTATGAAATTTAAATCATATTTGCTGTAGTTTTCAAACAGCCTTTCGTGAATTTCATGTACTTTTACATGCAATTTATTTCAGGCATAAACGGGTTGAAACTTTAAATCACAAATGCATTAATTTTATTTCAAACACGGAAGTTTGGAAATTTCAAACACTTTTGTGTATGAAAGTGTATGAAATTTCAAAACATTTTTAACAGTGATACGTACTTGGAAGATCAGTAGATTTAACATGGGTTTCAGTAAAATATAGGGTTCTTTTTTCTGCGTGCAGAACGTAATGAAATAATTATCGCAAGGAAACATTTCCGAAGAAATTTTCAAATGTAGTTTGCTCAGAAAATGTCATCTAATTCATGTATTATGTTATATTGTATGAACTTAAAACGCTAAAACATAATACTGTAGAAATAAGTTTTGACAGACAGCCTCTAACAGTTTTTTATGATTAGCTAACATACCTCCTTCAAGTTAAACCTTCATTCTGCTTAAATTTTAGATTCTAAATTGAAGCAGGTATTTATCTATTGTAATTGCAAGCGATATTGCATTGTTGAGAAATTTAAATTCTAGCAACGAAATCTGAAGTGTAATTCCATATGTCATGACAATGGTTCACGTTAAAATAAGTAGGAATAAACATCGCATAACTGATACTTTTAGTGGCATGTATCTCCTCAAAATATTTTTAACATTTTTTATATTATTCAATAGATATATTATACATAATTTCATTATTTTATAATTATATATCAAACTGATGTACACCTTAGTTAACATGAAATATAAATCAGAAGCTAAATTATTCATTCTTCTGGTCGACCCTTTTTCAATTTCTAATTGATGTAACATGCGATTTTTTTCGTCGATATAAAATGATATATGAATTTGCTGAAAATTTCTGAACGAAAATATTTGAGAATTTCCTTGGAAATGTTCTCATGATAGTTCTCTATTATGATATGTAAATCGTTATTCTTAGGTTCTAAAATATTTAGTACACATTATTTGTGTAAGATATCTTTATTGCTCTTTATAATAAAATGTAAACTCTTGGGCATGGTCCTAATAATTATAACTTAGCGTATACACTACCGGTCAAAACTTTCCGACCACCTCTTTTTTTATGACTGGAAAGTTCTCTTAATTTCAATTATGTGATAACTAACTTTTTTTCTCTTCAAAGAGTTGAATGCTCTCAAAATTCTGTATGAAATTAGCCCAGGATGAAGACAATTTGTCCATTTTTTGGGTAGATATTGCAAAAATAGTGTAAATTTCAATGTTTTTGAATCACTTCCGTAATAATAAATATTTGTTTGTGTTCTTGAGCTAATTTCAAAGCCATTTTTCTAGTTCATCAAGGTACAGCCGTACCTTGTAACTGGGATTACCGTACTATTTTTGTAACCTATACGTACACATCTGTGATGAAAATATATTACTTCCTCAGAGAGGAAGCTTTGTATTTAATATATATTATATCTCAATGTATATATATGTATTTTTTAATACATTTTGGAATGAATGAAATTGAAATATTCAACACTTACCAAAATGTATTTTAGTCGTCATCAATGTCATCATTAACGCGAGGAAATACAAATGAAATAATAAAGAGATAACGAGTATAAAACACGGTACGGAGAGTATAAAAGCACGCAACAGTTTTAACGGCTTAGATCGGAAGACTAACCTATTTTTGGTAGACAAACGCAGTAGATTTATGTGAACTGGAATCGGCAAAAACGTGGATTCGAACGAAGACAATGCGAACTCTATGCGACCTTTAAACAAAAGACGCGAGACATAAACGGCAGAGCGCTTGATTTTTCCTACGACTTCAGGAAGACAACCTGCAAGGTCAAGCCTCGATACGTGTACTAGATTTGCACTCAGTGTATATTATGTGCATTCAGTATATATTTGGCTTATAAAAAGCTTAAGAATTTTAGGTACTCTTCTCCAATACGACTAAATAGATTCAGTGATCAATCCTTTTGATAATAAAATAAACACAATTTTTAATTTTGACTCAATATAATGTGAAAAGATTGAACAAATACAGATGCCATTTTCTTATATTTTTAAAGAAAACAACGACAATTTCCATTTCAAAAACAAATAATATACTCTTTAATTTTCCAGTAGAAATAAATAAATTCAGCCATTAGTATGTACATATTAGTTACAAGAAAGGGACACCAAAGATAAAAAATTGATACATTTTTCTTATAATAGAGTATTAAAAGCCCAGCTTACAGAAATATTATCATTCTTTCGCAAAGCCATTTTCGTTTAGAAAAATTTTTTAAAAATATTTTAGACTTTTTCAAATTTTGAATTTCCCGCCAAAATAACTGAAACATTTCTCTATATATTCTTCCCAGCGTGCCTTTTTCTCTCAAATTTTTGTCGTTTAAAAATAAACAATATGTGCAAAAAAAAAAATTATTTGGAAAATTAGATTATTAGGGGTAGTAGGGTTAATATGCAAGCTAGGGGGTTGAAACTTGATGAAGTGTTTTCTACTCCCCCCCTCCCCCTCCTGGCTACCTACATATCGTATTAGAACGCAAAAAGCCTTGGGGGGCATTTTTACTATACTTACCCCGCTAGGCCCTTGTTTTGTACAAAAACATTTTTAATAATGATTAGGAACATAAATATTCATTAGCTTTCCTTTTATTTAGATTTTTCGAAGTAACATTTCTTAAACAGATAGCCAATGTAATAGTAGAAAAAATCATTCCAAATATTTTGAGGAGATATATGTTTCTAAAAGTGTCAGTTATGTATTATTACGCCTATTTATTTTCACACTTAACACTCCTTCAAATATAAAGAACGCGTTTTTGGAGAAATAAGAATTCATTTTTGTCACCAAAAAGTAGTCTTTTTATTGAGGCAAATTCTAAAACAGAAAATCCTCCACAAAGTCAAGGATGAAATAAAAAAACAGGTATAATATGAAAGATAACCGATATAAGGAAGCGATAAAGACAATGAACTTATTATTATCTACTTTACAAAAATTGGTAATATATCGCTCAACTACATCCATCCCCTGAGAAAAAACCACTAAAAGGTAATATAATATGTACAAATAATAGATTAACATTTTTTTAAAAAATCAGAAACAACGATCAATGAGATTAAAAATATGATGAATATACGTTGAATAGATATATGTAAAATAATATAAAAACGTTCAAAATATTTCGAAAAGATACATGCCTCCAAATTCATCTCTTATGCAATATCTGTTCCTTCTTTTTTTTACATGAACAATTATTTGTTGAAAATTAACTTTTTTGTTGAAAATTCTTGTTCTCCGGTACTTTGGAATAATTTTATTATTAATCTGTTTTTTTATTATCATCTGTTTGAGAAATGTTATATTAAAAAATCTGAATAAAAAAAATGAATAGTTATATACCTAATATTTATTAAAAACGTTTAGCAAATGTTGACATAATAATAACAATAACAATAGTAATTATAACGTCTTTATCACCTTTCAATATAAGTTATCTACACTGTTAGAAAAATCTCTACTAAATTTAGTATACATGTAATGGAAGCAAGAATGCATAACCTGAAATTAAATTTGGTATACCAGCGTACAGTAAATTTAGTATATTCTTACTGAATTTAGTATACACGTATATGAAATTTAGTATACGCGTGTACTAAATTCTGTATAAATATACTAAATTTACTGTACGCTGGTATACTAAATTTAATTTCATGTTGTGCATTTTTCTTCCATTACATGTATGCTAAATTTAGTAGAGATTTTTCTAACAGTGTAGTATATGATAACTGATTTTTTTTATCCTTGACTTTTACCAGGATTGTGTGCTTCAGAATGTGCCTCAACAAAAATACTAGTTTTTTATCACAAGAAGAAATGTTTATATTCTCCGAAACGCGTTCTCTGCATCTGAAGACAACAAGAACGGGTTCAGGACGTTTCAGTTTCGCCCCATCCAGGTGTGTGCATTTGAGCAGATTTGAAAATGCCTACACCTAGTTCGTTGCACTTAAAAGCGCTCTCACCTAGTTCGGGGTATTTAGAAATGCCCACTCCTAGGTGCGTGCGGCTTAAACACCCATTGGGCTTTTTAGGGTTCGGAGCTTAACATATACAATAACGCTATTTTAGTTGAGTCACTTACTTGTTGACCCATTTGAAGTGGGAAAATCACTGGTTCACGAGTGATATTTCAAAATACTGATCAAACAAGTGCTCATTTCACTGGTACAGTTTAAGAAAGTATTATAATAACTTTTGTACCCCGGCTTGGGATTGTTTATTCAGATATTGCAAAATAAGAAAAGAATTTTATTTTTCATCATTATTTCAATATTTTTTCCTTATTTTCCATTAATCTTCATGCGCAGCTGCCCTGCAAAATGTATCATTTCAATAGATGTATATAATTGCAATTTATAATATGCATTTATTTTCAAGGGAACAAAAAGAAAGATCAAGTTTGCCAACCAGCATTTTTTGGCCAACAGTTCTGCTTTTAACCACCAACAAATATATTAAAAAATAAAAAATAGTTATTTGTGATACAAGTGCGTAAAATAGGTGATTGTGTGCGAGTGTGAATTTTGCAGCATAAGCCGGAAGCTCGAAGCATGAGTCGGTGGTTAGCGCACGAGCGAAGCGAGTGCGAAAACGTAGACGAGTGCTTCGAACCGCAGGCGAATGATGCAATCATACGAGTTACCAATCACCTACGCGCACGTGTATTACACGCTATTTTTTGCAACGCCCGTCCGAAAAAGTTGTCAGGAGGTGGTCACGGAAAATACTAATTTTATATTGCATAGAGTGGAGTAAAGAAATTACAAAAAAAAAAAATTTCAATGTTTGAAAAAAATTTAAAAAAATTTTTTTGAAAGAAATAAAAAAAAATTTTTTGTAAAAAAATGTACTGAAAAAAGAATTTGTGCAAAAAAATGTTTGAAAAAAAATGTTGTAAAAAAAAATGTTTGAAACAAAAAATTTGTAAAAAAAAAAATTTTGTGAAAAAAAAATTTCGAAAAAAAAAATTTGGTGAAAAAAAATTTTGAGAAAAAAATTTCTTGAAAAAAAATTTGTTGGAAAAAAATTATTGAAAAAAAATGTTGGCGTTTATGCTTTTCTGCCCCCCCCTCGGGGGGGGGGGGCTACGAAACCCTAAAAACAAAACTTCAATCATTAAAAAATTCGTTCAAGTTAAATGTAAATTTATTTCAAGGAGATACCAACACCAGTGTTTAAAGTTACCTATGCCAGTGTCTGAAGTACCTTATCTCGAATGTGCGCATGCGCAGCTTTGTCACCAGTATCTAAAGTAAGCCATCTTCAAACTGCGCATGCGCGAACATTTTTTCACGCACAGTCTGCTCAAATAAGGTACTTTAGGCACCATCTACATGCATGCAAACGTCAACTTTAGAGGTGGGTGTTGCAAAAATTCCATTTTGCGGTCAAACTATGCAACTTGAGAAAAAAAAATAAATGCACAATAATTTTTCAACTAAAAAAGGTCAACGAATTTGTTATAAGCATTTTTCTATATGATCAGTATTTTTGGTATCAATCGTAAAAAGTTAAATTAAAAATTAAGAAATCAGATTTTTTAAAAGCGAAACAGATTATGAAGAAAAAAAAATAGTATACAAAAGTTTTTCAACCAAAAAAAATGTGTAATTTTGTTATCATTCATTTTTCGATAGACGCGTAGTTTTTGTTCTAATCCTAAAAAGCTATATGAAAAAATAAGTAAATTTGGACTGCAAAAAAACGAATAGACAAAACTTATGTTTAACCGAAAAAGATCTTCAAATTTGTCATTGATTATTTTTTGTTGGAACGCCAAGTTTTTATTTTAGTCGTAAAATATGACATTGAAAATATATTTAAAAAATGGTGGTAAACAGTACACAATACGAAAAAAATCAAGAGAAAAAACTTGTTTTATCAAGAAAAATCTATTTTTGAAAAAACGACACAAGATAAGACATAATTTTAATTTACGAAATTGTCCGCTTGAATTATATCTCCAAATCTGAATGACTTGACGCTAGAACAATTACTTTTTGTGTTCAACATTAATAATAATAGCATTGAAAAATTGAAAATAAATAAATAATATTTTTTGAAAAACGTCACAAGATGCAATACAACTTATAATAATAAATCTGTTCGCCTAAGTTAGATGTAGAAACTGGGTTTCGAACATTTTTTGATAGGACGCGTTCTGTTTGCAATTATAAAAAGAAGACAGTGAAAGATTTAATGCTTTCACGATAAAGAAGTGAAGTGCAATGTTCACGAAACGTCTGCAACATTCATGGTTTCGCACACGATTGAAACCGGAAAAGCTTCAAAATTTAAGACAATGAAAGTACGTCTGTTTCAACATCACTACATATTGCTTCTCCATAGAGGGAGGTATGTTGTGACATAAGTCTTTCAGTTCACTTTTGTTACATTCTCTAATATAATTCGACCCCAGATGATCGAAAATACTTTTTTTTTAATTTCCACACGCGCCTGTGTGTATGTAACTTGTTTCTGCTCACCCTATCTCGCAAAGTAAAAGAGATGTGATCATGAAATTCGGAGGAATTGTAGCCTCGATTGCGGTCCAGGTGTAATAGGATTTTGAGCGAGAGCGGCCGTCATGAAGTGGTTTTTGTTTTAGTGTGAAGATTTTAGAAACAATTACCTTGTTTTTATGGAAAATCTTTCTTGATATTCAGAATACAAAAATAAGATATCTAGTGTATTTGTTCGCTTCGTTGGTGACGTACCAGTATCGATTTATAAAGTTTTAACAACATTGTTTATTCTGTTTTTATGAGAAAAACTTATTTGAAATTTAAAATTGCATCGATACTATATATTTGTGTTTATTAGCGTCTCCGAGATGCATCGATCGAGCAATTGTTAAATCTCTTATGACCCATCAGTACCTATTTATAAAGTTGGAAAAATGGCTTATTCTATTTATAGGAGAAAAACATTTTTTTAAATTTAAATACAACAATACGACATGTGGTCTATTTTTTAGCGTCTTCAAAACGCATCGATTGATTTATTGCTGAACCTTCTGTTAACCGGCAGTACCATTTCATGCAGTTTCAAAAAAATGAGTGTATTCTGTTTATATAAAAAGAACTTTGTTCATACTACGAATAATACAGCACTGTACCTGACATGTTTTCTCGCGTCTTTGAGATACCTCAAATGATCTATTGACGTGCCTGCTATAACCTCTTATGATCAAGGAATGCGAATTTGTGAATTCAAAAAATATATTGTTTATTTTTATGATATGCGAGAAGCTTTTCTAATGTTGGGAATACAGCAGTAATGTATATGTGACCGTTCGCAAAGGAAGGGACCTAACACGCAGTATCTTCATTTTACAGGAGGAGCGATTGAAGAGGCGGACCAACACAGGAACTCCATAAAAGTGCTTCACTTTGCGGTTTGATTACAATTTGAATTCTTCAGATATAGAAACAATACTTGTTATTATTAAAGAGAAAATAAAAGGCTATCGATTAAAGTCAAAAACTAAAAATCCACTTTTTCTGCATTAGGTCCCTTTTTTCGCAGACGGTTACCTATGATATATTTGTGCATGTCTTTGAGACGGTTCGATTGCCCGATCGGAGAACTTTCAATAATCAACTATAACCTACTAATATCGTCTTTTAATTTTCAAACTAAATTATTTTCCTTGTTTGTAAGAGGATTTTATTTTATATTGGGAATATAACAGTGCTATATATAATGTAATTGTTTGCGTCTTCGAGACATGTAGATTAATCTATGAAAGAACTTTGGATGATCATTCTTGAAAAATTAATATCGACTGAGAAAGTTGAAAAGAAGATTACATTGCGAGAAAAACTGTTCTTTTAATTTGGAATATAACACTACCGTAAGTTACAAAGATGTCCGTTGCAACAGAATACATTTATTGACATTTTGATGGCTCTCTGATTAACTGAATGTGCGTAATAAATGATGTTTGAAAGACTTGACGGACGCTTCCCAAAGGCCACCAAAATGTGGAGACCGAGGGGGGATAAAATGCCATGTAACCTTTTCGCGCGATAAGAAATTCTGCACTGCAGGATCCTTTTGTACTGTTTGAATAAATGTATAGAGATTTTTTAATTCGTTGCTCGCACCAGCAAAATTAGTGGCGTTATCTGACGAAATTGTTTTTGATTTTCCTTGACGAGCAAAAAATCTTTTCAAACTTCCGATGAATGCGTCAGTTGATAAATCGCTAACTAACTCAAGATGAACGGCTTTACTTGCAAAACAGATGTAAATTGAGACGTAAGCTTTTACTTTATTGCGGTTTCGATGGAGCTTTGCTTTAATGTGAAATGATCCACAATAATCGACCCTGACATTGAGAAATGGTCTGGTTAAGAACAATCGATTCGCAGGGAGATTTCCCATAATGTAATTGACACCGCGTGGCTTTGCTCGAAAACATGGAATACATTACTGTATAACTTGACGTGTGACATTTCAACCATCGATTGGCCAGTAGTGTTCGCGGATTCCGTACAGAGTAGCTTGGGAACCAGCGTGCATTTGTTTAAGGTGCTCTTCTCGTATAATGAGACGAGTAATGTGATGATTTCGTGGCAGTAAAATGGGGTGTTTTTGATTCTCTGGAATTTTCGCATTTTCAAGGCGACCGCCTACCTTGAGAATTCCTTTATCCAGAAAAGGATTCAAAGAAAGCAGTTTACTGCTCATTTACAGTTTATCTATGTTTTTGCCCTGTGAAAGAGAGCTTATTTCTTTCGAAAATGCCGCTGACTGTACGAGTTTCAGAATTGAAAGATGTGAGGCATCGAGCTCGGCTTCTGATAATGGACCAGGAATTTTTTCTTTATTTTTCGTGTTGTGTATGAAACGAAGGCAATGAGCTAATACCCCATTGAGAGTTCTGACGGATGAATATTATTCCAAAATATTCCAATCAGAACTTGTGATTTTGCAAGAAATAATCTTGGGCTCCTTGCGTTTCTCAGGCTCATCGCCCTGATGAAACTGCATTTGAGGCCACGTGTCAGAATCTTGGCAGAGCCATTGTGGGCCATATTGCCAAAATTTATTTACTAAAAATTCATGTGGAGTTTGTCCTCTTGAAATGAGGTCTGCTGGATTTTCTTGTGTGGGAACATGTCTCCAGTCATGTGGATCGGTGAGTGTTTGAATTTCTGCGACGCGATTGGCTACAAATGTGTTCAAAGTGTAAGAGGGATTGTTAATCCAATGCAGTGTAATGGTGGAATCGGAGCACAATTGAATTTTATCTACTTTTATTTTCAAAGATTTACTGGTAATTGTGAGAAGATTAGCCAATAAAAAGCGGCGCATAATTCTAGCTTGGGAATTGAAATTTGTTTCATTGGCGCGACTCTAGATTTTGAACAAATCAGAAAAACGTGATATTTTCCCTGATTATCAGTGGAGCGGAGATATAAACAGGCTCCGTATGCTTTTTCACTGGCATCACAAAAGCCATGAATTAGAACTTCGACGCAGACGCTAATGCACCTTTTGAATTGTATGTGATTTAAAAGAGGCAGTTGATTTCTATATTCAAGCCATGTCTTGTGTAAATTCAGAGGAACCTCTTTGTCCCATGAAAGATGAATTTTCCGCACATTTTGAATAAAAATCTTTGCTGTTACAATTACTGGACCTAACAACCCTAGTGGATCAAAAAGTTTAGCGGTTTGTGAAAAAATGGAGCGCTTTGACACTCGATTTGACGAGTCTGTTAGATTGACAGTGTAGAAAATTGAATCTTCGCGTGGGTTCCAAAAAAGTCCTAGAGTTTCAATTGTTTCGGATGGATCTAATGACATGTGTGAATCTTGTGAATTATTTTTGAACTCTGTGATAAGCCTGGGATCATTGAAGCCCCATTCGCGAAGATTCGCAGCAGCGACTGGTTATTTGTCGCGTTCATCTTCTGCTAATTGATGAAGCGTGCGGATCGCAAGAAAAGGTGCCGAAGCTGTACCGAAAGTTACAGTATTTAAAGTGTAAATGTTGATGGATTCATTTGGGTTTTCGCGCCAAAGGATTTTATGATACGGTCTATGTTCCTCATATAATTGAATTTGCCGATACATTTTCTCGATATCGGCAGTGAGCGCGAAGGGATGCTTTCATAATCGTGTAAAAATTGAAAATAGGTAGTCCTGAATTGTTGGACCGACCACCAGAGCGTCATTCAGAGAAACGCCTGACGAAGATGGCATAGTGCCATTAAAATGACCCGCACCTTGGTTGTGAGGCTACTCGTTTTGACAATTGCATGATGCGGCAAAATAAATTCCTGGACTGAAGACTTGTCGTCATTCAATACGGTCATGTGACCCTCGTTCAATTATCCCTGAATGCACTCAGAATATTGAGATTTGAGTGCTGGATTTTTTGAGAATTTATTTTCTAAAGAATGAAATTGATTGAAAGCTACGTTACGAGATTCGCCTAATTTCAATTTATTTTCGTTAAAAGGCAATTGTACGACATAACGTCCCGATTCATCACGTCGAGTAGTTTTTTTTTGTAATGTGACTCGTATTGTGAGCGTTTCGACGTTTCCCGGCTGTAATCTAATTCCCATAAAAGAGATAAGTCCGAGAATTTCGTGAAGTTGCAGTATACCTTGCCTAGTTTTGCGTGAGTTTGATGGAAAAAACCTGCTACTACCCAACCTAGATCTGTTTCTTGGAAAACAGCGGGGTGATTTATAATTGGAATTTGACCAGGGCACAAGAAATGATAAAAATATTGCGCGCCGAGAATAATATTTACCTCGGCTGGATAATGAAATTCTGGATCTGCCAGAAAGAGATCTTGCGGAATTGCAAATGAATTACGATCGACAGGTAATGTAGGCATTAGGGTGGGCCAAAAAAAACTTTAAATTTTTTTTTCCTTAGGTACCATGAAAATATGGTCAGAAATGACGAAAAAAGAAATCTGGTGAAGCTTGAGCTCTGAATAACGTCTCTGAAGCTAGCACCGCCTTTTTGAAAAATCAAATTCAAAA
>CAKNXH010013641.1:0-12645 GCA_932178445.1 Andricus quercusramuli
TTCCATTAAAAAATTATAATCCTGTTTCAAAATAAACGATGATTTTATAGCAGATTATATAGTTAAATACGTTAAATTGAAGTTAATACGTTAATTAGTATTATTAATGAATAATATCAGTTCAAAAATATTCAGTTATGTTTGAAGGATGTAAAAATGATCGAAAACAATACAGTTCTGCTCTAAATTCATTCAATATCAAAAAAATAACGTCTTTATTATAGTGTGAAAAAGTTCGAAATTTGCATATAAACTTAAAATTTTAAGATTGTGATATTTTACGAACAGAAGCAGATCGGATTTTCGTTCCAACGGATTTTGAAAGTACGTGAGTAGTTGAACAAATTCCCCTGGTCCATTTTTTTTGTCATTTTGGACGAACCTATTCGTCGTTCAAGCACACCGTGGGAGATGAACCAATAATTCGAAATTGTTACTATCGAAGTAGGAGCCGATTGCTGGGGTCCCCTAGTTCCAACGAATTCCAATATGGCTAGTCCGGACCTGATAACAATAAATAATAAATAAATAATAACAATTGCTTATTGTTAATTTTACATAGAAATAGTGCCAAAGTGTCAAAGTTTTATATTTATTTATTTAATTTGTTTGAAAAAAATCAACGATACGATATTTGGCTGTTTATTAATTTAATTTGTTGATAATAATTAGAACATACAATAATCGAATTTTTCGTATTTTGGGGGTGGTACGAAGATGTCATCGATTGGCAACTTTTGGTCGATTTTGTTGTAAAAACGGCTATTATTGTATCACAATGAACTTAGCAGATAATTTTTCATAATGTTTGTTCACATTCTGTTAATGTAATGCCTGTCAGATGTTGCAGCGGCTCAAGGTAAAGACCGCAAAATATGTATAAATAAAAGGACTGAAAGTCTTTGAGTAGCAGAGCACATATACAGTCATCAGTCAATGACCGAGAAACGAAGATGTACCTAGTTAATATAAAAGTATATGGTACGCAGGTAGGCAAATGTGGGTAGGCAGACCATGAGGAGACAATACAAATGTCGTAGCCACATGTTTCGAAAAGGCAAAGAAATCGCTAAAATGATTTTCCAACGAAGAATCTTCAATTTGAGGTAGATAAAATGAAAATTTGGTACAGAGATATTCTTTGAGGGACACTAAAAATGTAGTGGCCAAATCTCATTCAAATGAAGGGAAAGTCCCTTAAATCCAATTCCCAACGGAAATTTCAAGTCTACGCAAGGAAATTAGAAATACATTTTATAATAATAGAATGTTTATATGCCTGATGGTTTATATCTACTGATTTATGCCAAATATTCTTCTTCTGTGCGTAACTGCATTTCAGAATCTGCAGAAACAAAGAAATGAAGAAGAATATTGTTACTAGGTGTATGCAAAAAAATTATAAATTACATATCCATATTGACTGGTTCTTCAATAGATGTTTTATATAAAATTATTCATGTCGAATTTGTTGTCACCCGCTTTCCATAAACTTGCCCTTTTCCCTTGTTTCTCGTTTTTTCACTTAAATTCGAACTGAATTAATAGAAGCACCAACAAGGGCTTGGTCGTTAACAGGCGACGAATCTCTAAATGCAATAAAGTTTCTGAGTGGGCCTTTGCTCGAACCTTTGTCTTCTGGGATTTTCCCCTCGATTTTCCCACAAGAAGTATTTCTTGGACAAAAAATTGCTGTAAATTTACGAAATCGAAAGTAGAACTAGGTAGAATAACTTTTCTTTTAATTTTTTTACTCAAAAAATCTTTGAATACTGAAATATGTATAGTTGTACACTCTCTAAATCTGAATCAGTGAAAAGTCACTGATTGTCAGTGAAATCTCACTGATTCAAATAGCTAAAATCCGGTCACTGACAAACAATGAAAATTACTTATTCATTCAGTGAAAGTTTCACTTTTGAAAGTTGGCAGCACTGCACCACGTCAATTTAGCAGTCATAATAAAATAAGATTTTAGTGGATTCAATGAAACAATCATAGTAAAAACTTAAAACCCATAAATGTGATCAAATATTTAAAAAATGTGGAAAGATTTGATGCTTCTAAATGACAAAAAACCGCACATATTTCTTTACTTTCGAGATTCGACTGTCATGTACACACCCGTCAAGTAAGTACACTGAGAAACCTTTGTTTGTATTTCTTGTTAAAAATCACACTAGATTTTACTATCTGAACTTTGCAATGAGGGACAAAAAGCAAATTTTAATAATATTTACTAACCTCAATAGTAACTCGTAGCTACTTAAAGAATTATAAAATATATTGGAATAAAAGTTAAAACAATTGCATTTATTGTAAAAGACATTTGAAGTATTTATTAACCTCTGTAGTAAAACTGCAAGTCTGCACTATTTACTAATTTTGATAGGAGAAAATAGTAAATTTGTTGGATTAATATCTGTAGAAGATAACAGTATTTACAAAGTACTGTAGTGAAATTATGCGCAAGGACCGTGCGCACCGAATTACTAACTGGTTAACAAAATATGCTACAGCGGGAATAGTAAAAAAAATAAACACGTAATGCTAACTTTCACACAAGCCTACCTACACACATGTTCTACATTTAACGCATAATTCACATTTATTTAAATTAAGAATTGACAACATTAGAAATTACATATATGTATATATTCTTAAAAGATAGTATTATATTATAAAGCTGAAAAAGAAAAATCGGGTTAGAAGAAAACGAAGCTGGCGGGAATCGAACACGCGTCTCCGGGACAGCAGTCGGGCGATGATTCATCTACCTATAGGACATTTTGAGACTCAGAATGAAAACTTCCATATGACCTCAATGATAGAAAGTTTATTGGTTCTAATTCATTTAATCCTTAATTGATTAATATTCATGATATTTTTATAATTTTAAACAACAAAATTTTTAATGTAATTAAAATAAGTAAATATTTTCTTTTTAAATTACGTTTTTTTGCGGATTTTGCATTGAAACATAAATTAGATGTCATTTTCGCAACCTAAAAATATGATCGGCGATCGACACACGTCGGATGCACTCGGCTGCGCTCAGTCCAAGGCTCGATACCGTCTCCTAAATCAGTTAGTAATATTTGGGACCAATTTTAATAATTGGTATTAACCTTTTTTACAAAAAGTAGAAAATGTCCATAATACACATCGTGTTCCTACGGACAATAGTAATTTCTTCTACATATTTAGTATATTCTGTTATTTAAAATACTTATTACTTTTATTCTTTTTGTACAATTTATTAATTTCTCTACTAATTTTTCCTACATCGGATTTTACTACAGAAAATAGTAAGGATTGCTATTATCAAATAGGAAATCTTCTTATGAAAATAGTATAACTTATTATTTATGTATTAAAATGTTGAAATATAAGCAGTTTGCCCCCATTTGCTATCCGTTTTAGTAATTTTTCTAACCTAAAGTTTCGCAGTGTACTTTTTATACGAATTAGAGTATATTTTTCCGGCAGTAAATTCAGCACACTTACAGTCCGAAAATTCAAAAATTTATTTCCTAAGAAAATTATTTTTGCCACATAAGTAAAAGAATAACAACAACGCTTTACATGAAAACTTAGAGGTTATGTCTCGCAAGATTTACTCTAGTGTTACTGAATTGATTAGCGAAAAGTCCGGAATCACTGATTGAATCAGTGAAATCTCCAACTACTACTTCAATCAGTGAATTTTTCACTGATTCATATTTAGAGAGCATGCATGCACTCTTCGACACACTCTGAAAAATGTTTGATTGAATCAATCAAAGTTTTGTTGGATCAAATAAATAAATGCATTGCTATACAGTTAACTGAAGTTTGGAGACATTTTTTTGCCGCCCTTGCTATATTTGGTGTCCTGGAATGGAACCGTCATAATAATAATTTTGAATTTTTGCTCAAACATGTTTTAAAGAACATGTTTTTATTATTAAATTACATGAAACTTACGTTTTTTATATTTCTCCATACACCATACACACCGTATGCGAAATTTTTTGAGCAATTTGAAAAAAAAAAGATGAATGGAAATGGTTTTGTTCTATTTATATTATTATTCTAGGAGACATTTTCTCGCCGCCCTTTCTATATTTAGTGTCCTGGAACGGGACCGCGATGACAATAATTTGGAATTTTTACTCAAACAGGTTTCAAAGACCATGTTCACATGAATTTCCCGGAATCTATCAAATTCTTGAAGATTTAAGTAAGTTTTTCACTGGGAAAAGAACTGACAGAGAGTAGATGATCCCGAGAAAAGTGTCAGAGTTAATTTTTACTTTACAATATTGTACGTAATAATCATGTCCTTGCAGGAGCGGTGTTCCGACGTTGTATAAATGCCTGAATATTTTGAAATTATACTTCAATTTTCTAAATAACTGTAATACTTCCGTCGTTCAGGTTTTAGCCTTCAACCAGGTTTCAAAATTCACAGTGAGTTTTTCCCAAAACCATAAAATGTCCCTTTCAAATCTAGGTAATAGAAATTCAGGAAGGAACAAGTTTGCACAAAGGCCTGATTGGTTTTCAGTGAACCCTCCAAGGTAACCGCCTTGAAAATAGCCTCAGTACAGCTCCTTAGGTTTAGAAGTTTTTCAAAATTTTAATTTGTCACTTGACCATCATGGAGTGGCGTTGCCAGTTTTCAAATTTCAATGTCTGTCAAAATTCAATCTTTGAAATACAGTGTTGCAATTTTCAAAAGCTTGTACCTGCAACCCCTGCGAAAGGGTCAGTTGGCTCAGAGTTGCGAATCGAACCGAACGAACTTTATTGTTACTCTGTTATTCTGTAATTACCAAATTTTTACAAGTCCAACTTTGAATATTTACCTTTTTATTATTGTACTTTTAGATGTCTTTCATAATAAATGTATTTTAAGGCATCTCTAGCTTTTATTGACTATACCCGAACTTTATATATTTTCACGAACTTTTGGAAATTTATGAACATAGGACGCGCTAAATTAATTGTGCATTCAAACATTGGTCCTTCGAGAAACCGGATCTAGAATCCGAATTACACGTGAATAACTAGGAATTAAGTGACTAAATAATTCCGTGAGTTAATTGTGTTTTGAACTTGAACTACTGTGAACTTTTATGAATTTCTGTGAACGTGAAAATCAAATAAATTTGATTGTGAACTCTTCGGAACTGTGAGTGTTACAAGTGAATTAAGTGCGATTAATGAGTATTCTGTTAGCGGACTCTAACAAATAATTCAAAATAATCGACCATTTGAGAACTTGTGAATTTGTGAACTTTTTCGCAATAAATGCCAAGTGAAAATTCCAACTGAACTTTATGGATATACATTTTACTGTGTGGTTTGAACTCCTGGACAATAAGGGCTGCGAGTATCACGGGGAAGCTGAAGGTCATCTCTTCGGTCGGTGAGTCTCAAAGTCTGTATTCCTAACCTTGATATTTCCTCTTGTTTCGACCTGCATTCATATATAATACAGCGAAAATGTCTTTAGATGCGTGGAAGGAAGAACGAACGCCACTTAAGGCTAAGCTAACTAGATTTAAAAATCAATTCGAGGCGTATGATAAAGCGACTATGTACATGGGCTATTCAACTAGCTAGATTTGAACCAGTGTATGATGAATTTGACAAAAATCAAAGAGAGATTGAAATGTTAACTCTGCCCGAAAGCGAGCACCTAGAAAGTCGAGAGCGTTCCGAATTTGAAAATGCTTATTTTGAAATAGTCTCATGTGTTACAGAGTTCACTGAACAAACTCGCTGAAGTAACTTGACAGCCTCGACTTCTAGCCGGGTAACTATTCCATCTCACGAACAAAAATCTCAACCCTCATCTATTAAGGAACTCGCGAATCTCCTGTCAGCAAATGCATTGATTTCTAATCTTCCCAGTCTTAAATTGCCAACCTTTGACGGTTCATGTAAGGAGTGAGTTAAATTTCGAGATTCATATAAGACAATGGTACATGATCAATCAGGACTTTCAAATATCCAAAAATTTCATTATTTAAATTCTGCGCTAAAAGGAGATGCTGCTCGTGTGATTCAATCATTAGGTGTCTCAGACGCAAACTATACTCTTGCATGGCAAGGGCTTTTGGACCGATATGAAGATTCTATATCACTTGTACATTTTCATGTTAAAGCACTTTTTGATTTACCTGTGATAACAAAGGTCACTTTCAGTGCTCTGAGACAGCTAATTGATGATGCGAACAATCACTTGCACGCATTAAAATCTGTAGGAGAAGAATATGGGGGTTGGGATACGTTAATTATTCACTTGCTAACCACAAAGTTAGATTTTGCGACAAAAAGAGAATGGGAGAAACGGTTACTTTCGAAGCGTGAGAATAGCAATTTGATTAAAGAAAAAATAACGGTTAAAGATATGATTACGTTTCTGGAGAATCATTGTAAATGTTTGCATCGTGTTGCTACAGAAAAACCAGAATCAGATAATATAAATAATCAAAAGAAACCATGTACAAAACCGGGAAATTCTAAGTTTGCTCAGCAAATCACTTCTCACGCGGCGACTGAAAAAGTATGTCCTCTCTGTCAGGAATCTCACACACTATACGCTTGTGAAAAATTAAGAGCACTTTCGGTCGAATCTAGGATCGACGATGTTAGGAAATTGCATTGTTGTTTCAATTGTTTAACTCCTGGGCATCGAAATCTTCAATGTAACGCCGCTCTGTGCAATAAATGCCACAGGAAACACAATTCCCTTCTTCATCTCGATAATAACTATAAGCCCAAAGAAAAATCTGAAAATAATTCAGAAAAAGAATCCATCGCGAATACAGAGCCAGCGAGCTATGAATCAAAAAAGGCTGTTTGTGTCGCCAATGTAAATCAAAACAAAAATGAACACGTTGTTCTCGGAACTGCTATGGTTTGGGCAAAAGATATTCCTGGAAAGTAACGTGAATGCCGCGCCTTAATTGATTCTTGCTCGCAAATTCATCTAATGACATATGAACTTTGCCAGCGTCTTAGTCTTCCTATGTCAAAATCAGAAACCGTAGTTTTGGGAGTATTAAAATCGTCTCAAGAACCTAAATATTGTACAAATATTTCGATTGTCTCTAAATATAATGATTTCTCGAACGAACTTAATTGCTCAATTACACCGGAAATCACTGATAACATGCCCAATATTGTCCTGCGTAGAGATGATTTCGAGATTCCAAAAGAATTATTGTTAGCTGATCCTTTATTTACCGAATCGCGACCGGTTGATTTGCTAATTGGCGGAGGATTGTTTTGGAACCTCATGTGCGTAAACTAAAAACAGTACCAGCTGCGCAGCGATCAGCCGATATTGCAGAAAACAAAACTTGGATGGATTGTTGCCGGCCCCATGCAATTACCTTCACATCAATCCAGAACGGTATGCAATTTAATTTCAAACCAATAATTGCATAACCAAGTCGAACGATTCTGGGAAATCGAGAATCATTCCATAAAAAAGATGTCTCCTGAGCTCAATCCACTGGACGATCTTGAACAGCACTTTCTTTCGACAACTGAACGAGATAAGGATGGAAGATTCATCGTTACTATTCCATTCAAGGATGAGGTTAATGACCTCGGTGAGTCCTATACCAGGGCACACAAATGTCTCCTCGCTTTGGAAAGAAAATTAAGCAAGTAGTCCGAATTGAACAAGGCATACTCGGAATTTATGGAAGATTACAAAAATCAAGGACACATGATTCTGATTCCAGATAAAGAAATAAAAACTGACAAGGTGGCGAATTATTTACCTCTTCACGCTGTCTTGAAGGAAGGAAGTACGACGACGAAGGTACAAGGTGTCTTCAACGGATCATTCCCAACTTCCTCTGGACTCTCTTTGAATCAAGTCCAGCGAGTTGGTCCCGTCGTCCAAAATGACCTGATTTCCATTGTATTGAGTTTTCGTCAACATCCCATTGTTATATCTACTGACATTGCACAGATGTATCGCCAAATCAAAATTAATAAAAATCAACAGGACCTTCAGAGAATTCTGTGGAGAGCAGACCCTTCTCTTCCTATTCGTCACTATCGCCTTACAACTGTCACATATGGGACCGCGTCGGCTGCGTACTTAGCCACGCGAGCCTTGCGACAAATTGAAGAGGAGAACAAGGAGAGTTATCCTGCGGCCAGTGAAGTTATCATGCGCAATTTCTATGTAGATGACCTCCTTACTGGAACTTCTGCTATGGAGGAAGCACAACAGTTGAAAGACGAAATCGCGAAACTCCTTGCAGCCTCAGGAATGGAACTTCGGAAATGGGCCTCTAATGAACCGCGGGTATTTAACGACACAACTCATTCTACGTCAGGACGAATGATACAATCTGATAAGGATCCTAGGACTTTGGGATTATTCCAGAAACCGGAAGCAGATGAGCTTCAATATTTGGTTAAGGAACATGAACAACAAAAAATAACGAAACGAAGTATTTTATCCACGAACTCAAAAATCTTTGATCCTTTCGGCCTAGTAGGTCCAGTTATTATACGTGCGAAGAATATTCTTAAAAAATTATGGGAATTACAACATAATTGGAACGAAGATCCTCCCCAGGACTTACAAACTCTCTGGACTGAATTCAGCGATAAGCTCAACGCATTGAACGAGATTTCTGTACCTAGGTTTGTTTTATGCGAAAATCCTGTTTCTATTGAATTACACGGATTTTGTGATACGTCAGAAGCCGCTTATGGGGCGTGTATTTATATCAGGTCAATTCATGAATCAGGCCAGATTACCATCAGATCATTATGTGGAAACTCGAAAGTAGCACCACTAAAAAAAAATCTCGGTGCCTCGTCTTGAGCTCCAGGCTGCATTACTTCTCTCGCAATTAACGGAGACAGTAACTTCCGCACTGGACCTTAAATTTGAAGGAAAATATTTTTGGTATGATTCGACAATTACCCTGTGTTGGATTAAATTGCCGCCCAACCGCTGCAAACCATTCGTCGCTAATCGTAAGAGTGAGATCCAAGAACTTACGGGCAATAATTGGAACCATGTCATTTCTGAAGAGAATCCAGCAGACCTTATCTCTCGTGGAACTGGCCCAGAAAAGCTACGAGATCACAATATTTGGTGGAAAGGACCCGACTGGTTATCGTTGCCCACGGAAAACTGGCCCTCTCGCCAAAAGGCTGATCATGTCGACACTGAGCCTGTACTAGAAGAACGAAAATGCGAGCATGTTTTTATTGTAAAGTCAACAAATGATTTCAATTTACTTGAGCGCTACTCATCTCTCAACAAACTTGTTAGAATTACTGCGTATTGTTTACGGTTTATTGAACGTTTGAAAAAGAATGTGAAACGTCGACTACTTATAGATAAGAAAGTAGGATGTTCGATGATTGTAGATTGTCCGAGTGCGACGGAACGATCAAGGGCAATGAATTGTCTCTCGAAACTTTCTCAGGCACGAGATCTTACATGTGAACTTGAAGAAATTACTGAGTCTAAGCAGGTTTGAAGCAAAAGCAAACTGTCTAGGTTGAATCCATTCATTGACCCAGCTGGATTGCACAGAGTGGGCGGTCGCCTAATTAATGAACCCATAGCCTTCGAATAAAAACATCATGTCATTTTAGCACCAGGTAATCCGCTTACTCTACTTATAATTGCTCACGAACACATTAAATTATTGCACGCGGGATGCCAAGCTGTAATGTCATCTTTAAGGACACGATACTGGCCTTTATCATGTAAAAACACTGTGAAAAAGATTATAAAAAAATGTGTGAAGTGCTTTAGGGCACAGCCAATGAGTCCAGAATATATTATGGGTAACTTGCCATCTGATCATGTTACACCGGATAGGCCATTTCTTACGTGTGGAGACGATTATGCTGGTCCATTTTTTGTCGCCGAAAAATCACGAAGTCGCTTAGTTAGTAAGGCCTACATTTGTATTTTCGTATGCTTTGCTATCAAGGCAGTTCATAATGAACTAGCACGCGACATGAGCACGAACGCGTTTTTTAATTGTCTCTATCGGTTCGTTTCTCGCCGAGGAAAATGTAAAAATATCCACTCCGACAATGGAACTAATTTTGTGGGAGCTCGCAATGAATTGAAAGAATTAAGTCAATTATTGCGAAATCGCGAATTTCAAGAGGCTGCCACGGATTTTTTAACAAATGAACAGATTACTTGGCATATAATACCTCCCAATGCCCCAAATTTTGGTGGCCTTTGGGAAAACGCAGTGAAGTCCGCAAAAAACACTTAAAAATTATAATAGGGGAAACAGGACTTACATTCGAAGAATTGTACACCTTATTGACACAGGTTGAGGCACGTCTGAATTCGCGTCCCTTATCACCAATTTCCAATGATCCTAATGATATAATCCCATTAAATCCTGGTCAATTCCTTATTGGAGACACATTAGCGGCAATACCACAGCACGATTTGCGAGATATTCCTCAAAACCGACTCAATCGCTCCCAGCATATTCAGTTTATGTTACAGCACTTTTGGCAGCGGTGGCAGAAGGAATACCTGAGTCAACTCCAACAGCGTCACAAAGGGGCACATTCCAGTGCCACTCACATTGAACCAGGGGCAATGGTTATCATTCGAGATGATAATTTGCCACCTCAAAAGTGGAAAATAGGTCGCATCGACAAACTTCATCCAGGAGGTGATGGAGTGATCAGAGTCGTTTTTATAAAGGTTGCCGGTTCAAACATCACAAAGCGTCCGTTATCAAAAATCTGTATCCTACCGATAGATACTGAACTAATTAAACTCCCTGAGTAGGAATAATTGTATTTCTCTTCTCTTGTCAATATTGACAATCCAATTATTATATTAGTGATAGGTATAGACAGTAATTATTAATCCTCGAAAGTTATTTTAATTTATATTCTGACATTATTAATTTCAGCGAATTACTATCTTTACCATCAATTATTGAAAACTGTACCTCAAGTATTATTATATTCATTCCGGTTGAAAGATACTCTTTCAAAGTGGGCGATATGTTCCGACGTTGTATAAATGCCTGAATATTTTGAAATTATATTTCTATTTTCTAAATAACTGAAATACTTCCGTCGTTCAGTTTTTAGCCTTCAACCAGGTTTCAAAATTCATAGTGAGTTTTTCCCAAAACCATAAAATGTCCCTTTCAAATCTAGGTAATAGAAATTCAGGAAGGAACAAGTTTGCACGAAGGCCTAATTGGTTTTCAGTGAACCCTCCTAGGTAACCGCCTTCAAAATAGCCTCATCGCAGCTCCTTAGGTTTAGAAGTTTCTCAACATTTTCATCTATCTCTTGACCATCATGCAGCGGCGTTGCGAGTTTTCAAATTTCAATGTCTGTCAAAATTCAATCTCCGAAATACAGTGTTGCAATTTTAACCCCTGCAACCCCTGCGAAATGTGTATTTTAAGGCATCTCTAACTTTTATTGACTATACCCGAACTTTATATATTTTCAGGAACTTTTTAAACTTTTTGAACTTTATGAACACAGGACGCGCTAAATTAATTGTTCATTCAAACAAGCGGTTTGAGTTTATTGAATCATTCGAAAATATTTTCGGTTCTCTATTTACCAGCACTACCCTTCTAAAGATGGATAAGTTAGACATTCTTGAAAAGTGCAAAAATTTACAAGAAAATCTTATAAACGAAGACGAAAATCGCTCAGATATAGTAGGCGTGGATTTGTATGCTGAACTCATTGCGTTAAGAACTTACCTCAAGATAACATGTGTGCAAATGAAATTTTTACTTTCATACTAAAAGAAAACTTGCATCTCGTGTTTCCAAACACGTTCATAACATGCCAAATTCTAAACACTTTGCCTGTATCTGTCGCAAGCGCAGAGCGATCTTTTTCAAAATTAAAAATAATAAAAAAACTACTTGCGAACAGCAATGGCGGATAAGAAACTGTCAGACTTGACTATGATACCAATTGACGAGTAATTACGAATTTATTGGATGTCTCTGAACTGGTTGAAGAATTTGCCCAGATTAGAGCAAGGCGAACAAATTTCTTTTGAATCCTTATTATATGTAGGGGAGACAACCTTACAGTAGATAATAATCCTACAGTAGATAATCATTGATTCAAAATACTAATTCAAGTTAAATAATTATTTGATGTAATTAATAGTTTAGACGCGATACGTGTTCATATATTATAATTCGAATTGATTATTTAACTTATATTTGTGCTTATAATTAATGATAATCTACTGTAGGATCATTATCTATTGTAGGATGGTATTCCCTAAATAATTTGAATAAATGGTATAATAATAATGTGAATAATATTGATAATGTAGATAATATTAATAATGTTAATAATATTAATAATGTTTAAGTAAAAATAGAGCATACGTATGTAGAAAATGTATTTTTTTTCTTTTTTTAAAGAAAAGGGGGAGGGGGGATGTTTGCACACGGACGGCCAAATGTATAGCGCCGGCTCTGTTTCTCACTGTAGAATCTTGAGAAATTTTCCCTATATTAAGAGCCAAATAATGCCCTGGCGGACCGGCCGAACGCAAACATTACGCTACAGCGTAACGGTAAAGTAATGGTAAAGTAATGGTAAAGTAATATGGCATTATAATTAATAAAG
>CAKNXH010013665.1:0-11542 GCA_932178445.1 Andricus quercusramuli
CGAAGGCGGTTGCTTTTTTTCGACCCATTCTTTAACGATTCAATAGAAACAAATAACACCTCAAAAACATAAAAAAAAATTTTCAAGTCAGAAAAAAATTATGCAACTTTTCATGTTTCAATTCTGGCGTTTTTCAGGACACGTCACTACTTTGACAAGGATTTTCTCTGAAACAATTTAATTTATTAAACTTTTCTTTCACAAATCAATAGAGCCAAATAATTGCTCGAAACGATTTTTTAGTGCAACCAATGAATTAAAATACACAAGAGTTATGCAGATTTTTCAGTGGCGAGTCTGGCGTTTGTTGGGACACGTCGCTACTTTGTCGAGAATTTCCTTCAAGACGATTTAATTTTTAAGCTTTTCTTTCACAAATCAATGGAGCCAAATGATCTTTCGAAATACTCGTTTAGTATGTATAAAACAGTCTCCGGATGGAAAGGTCAGTGAAATCAAGAAAAAACTTTGTTTCTTTGAAAAAATTGCAACTTTTTGGACTCAATATGGTCCCTATCCAAGCCTATTGAAACCTTTAAAAACATTGTTTATTATAGTAAAATTTTACATACAAATATAAACAAAACAAAAAATAAATCTTTGCTGATAGAAAGAAACTTTTTAAATTACTTACGCTAATCAATTACACATACATTTTAAATTCTCCTATCCTAAACGAACAAAAGTTTCATAATAATCAGAATATATTGAAAAAATGTCATTTCTATTATCAGATCAATCCAAATTCAAAGAAGTTGAATTTGAATATGCAGCTAGAAGTGAAAAATCGAACAAAATTATAATTAATAGATGGGATCAAAATTCATTTATATCTTCTATAGATCACAAAGAACTAAGAGCGAATTCAACGGTTATCCCTAGAGCTTATGGACCACCAAAAATTCACGAAACCGGTTATCCTCTTAGAATAATTATTTCTACTGTCAACAGTCCAACCTCTAAATTAGCTAAATATCCCTGTAACTTTCTAACAACTTCAACCGTAAAATCTAGTTTTATGGTTAAAGTTAGCTGGCAGTTTGTCAATGACATTAAAAGCTTCAAAATGCCTGAAAAACATCATCTTATATCTGTAGATGTGGTTAACTTATTCCCTTCAATTCCGATAAACCTAGCTCTACAAATTATTCAAAACCAATGGGATGAAACAACTCCATACACTCTAATACCAAGAAATGAATTCCTAAATGCAGTTGAGTTTTGTTTAGGATCTACATTTTTTAAATTCAACAACAAAAATTATAAACAAATGGAAGGAGTGGTCATCGGATCTCCACTTTCTCCTGTGAAAGCGGACATTGTCATGAATACTCTGGAAATTGACTGTCTTCCAACCTTAAATTTTGAAATATCATTATATAAAAGATACGGTCTCGTTTGAGCAGCTGAGCTGTAAGGACGTGTTTGTTGTTGCTCCGTCCTGTGCCGTGAGTTTAGAGTTTTTGACTTGCGCGAAAAATTTTACCCAGTGCTGTGATGCCGTGATGTTACTGTTGTTTTTAATTTTGTGATTCTAAACTTGGGGCGGTTCTTTATATGGGTCAGGCATTATTCACTTGTAAATTGCTCCTAGGTTTTCTGAACTTTTTACAGCTGCTCGTATGCTGAGGTAATAAATCCTTCGCACCCGCAACTTAATATGGCGACCTTTGAACAGATGCAGAGCTTGATGTCAAGCCTAGAAGAAAAGCTCATAGCGAAAATTCATTCAGTGGAAAAAAACATACTAGAAAGCACCTCAGCGATCTTGCAGAGATGTGAAGCAAAAGTTGATGCAGTCGAAAAGGAAAATGCCGAGCTCAAGTTGGATATCGCAAGGCTGGCTCAACGGCTTGATAAGCTTGCAAGAAGAAACAACTTGATACTTTTTGGCATGTATGATGATGCAACGGAAACACCACCCGCGCTAGATGAAAAAATACGGAATCTACTCGGTACCAAATTGGATATAGCACTGAACCGGGAGTTGATTGATAGAGTTCGCCGCCTTGGTCTATTCAGCTGTGGCAAAATGAGACCTGTTTTGCTTTCACTCTGTTCAAGGTCGATGAAGCACGCTATTCTTCAAACCCGTTCGAATCTCAGAGGTACAAATGTTTTCATTGAGCATGACTTGGATCCGGAGTCTATTAAAGTCCGCAAAGCTCTGAGCCAGGAAGCAGCAAAACTAAAAAACGCAGGACTGAAAACGCGTATTAGTGGTAACCGCCTGCGAGTAAACAATCTCGTTTACAGCTTGGATGATTTAAGAAGATTGAGCCTGGAGGATATAATTGGTAATAATGTTTTAAATACTGAAGTGCTTAACGACGAGAGCGCTACCACTCTTGTAAACAATAGCATGCCACCTGCACCTGTCGCTTCGAAACTCTCTCTGACGTCACATGCAGGGACACACAGTGATGGGTCAACGACATTTGTAAATGTAAATACAGCTGCTATGCCCAAAACACAGCTGGGTAGTATGACGTCTGAGAAGAAGATAGCCAACACCAACCATTCTAAACCTAATCAACTCGTTTCTTCAAGGAAAAGAAGGGGTGATCCTCAAGACGCGGGCTCTCCTAACAAATATGCGAATGGGGGAACTCCTACAGGGTCTAGGCAACACACAGACTGACTGGTTGGATCTTCCACGGAAAGGGCAGGAGTTTCAAGTTTTAGTTCTGCGGATGTCTCACCAAATGGAGAAATATGTGAACATACCTCGAGTTTTAGTGTCTGTTATTGGAATATCAGTGGTTTTAATAATTTGTGTAACTTGGATGTAAAGCAGAAAGCATACTTAACTAGTCACTGTGTGATTTGTATAGGTGAGTCATGGCTCACAAACACATCTGTGAAACTGCCGAAATTTTTAGATGCTTTCACCCCCTATTACTCTGTGGCTGTCAAAGAAAAAAGTAAGGGCCGTGGCAATGGACGGCTAATTACATTAGTCAAAAACTGCTATGTCTATTCACAATGCAAACTTCAAGTCAGTAATTTATATCTATTTGTGAAACTGAGCTTCGAAAATTCCTTCACTTTGCATATCGGTAATATATATTTTCCCCCATCAGCAAACTCGGACTTCTGTATTGATGCGCTATAAAATGTTTTATTCTCTTCAGACAATGTAAACACGCATTTTTTATTAATTGGTGACTTTAACGCTCGTGTAGGAGCCCTAAATAGCTTTTCTGATGAGATTTTCAATAATTGTAATTTATTTCCGAAAAGATCGGCCTTAGATGTCATAGTAAATAAAAGAGGTAAAAAACTGGTGGAGTCCCTTGAAACGTACAACCTAGCGCTCTGCAATTGTCGCCCTTTTTCTGATAGGCTTGGTCAATTTACCTACCTAACGAAAAGAGGCTGCAGTACTATTGATTTATGTTGGTTAAGTATTGACTGCGTAAATCCTGTTAACGATTTTTCTGTCCACAATATTTCGGACCAATCAAATCACTTACTTGTTGCTATGGATCTTAATATTGTACTTAAGGATTCTAGGAAAAGAGAGCCTACCAAATTTGTCGGCGTATCAACGTCAGTAAAATGGAATGACGAGGGAGCGGACCCCTTTTATACTGCTTTGTCAAATTCACCGCTTATATACAATAATGATGTTAACGCTGATTTTTTGTATAATAACTTAATTTCCGCTATAACGCATGCTGCCAGTGAATCTAATATGCTAGTACGGAGGGGCGCTTCCAGTACCTCCAGCCCTTATAATCAGAAAAATGTATGGTTCAACTCGCAGTGCGCTCGTCTGAAAGGGATTGCTGCACGTACTTATAACCAGTATTCTCGTAATCGTTCTGAGTTTTCCTTGAGCCGTTATATCCAGTCTCGAGACTCATATCGAACGGCAACCAAAGTAGCAAAGGAAGAGCATTCTAAAACAACCCTTATGAGATTAGCAAATGTTAAAAATAGTAGGGAGTTTTGGCAGACGGCAAAATTGTTCGACACTAAGTCTGAATATGCAAACTTATTAAGCACCAGTGACTGATGCAAATTTTACCGGGATGTTTTTCCGCCCAGACTCTTATCAGACGGTAATTTTTTATCAGTGTTGGACCCAGTTCTTGTTGCTGACTTCACCTTACTTGAACTACAAAAAGTTATCTCGGGTTGTAAAAAGAATAAAGCTGCAGGTCCGGATGGTATAAATAATGACTTTTTCAAACATCTAACCCCCGAGTGGGATAATTATTTGTTCAATATTTTTACTACTGTTCTTAACTCCGAAAAAGTTCCTAACCAATGGTCTGTTGTTGATATGTTCATGCTTCACAAGACGGGCGATAAAAGTGACCCATTTAACTATCGAGGGATAGCTCTTATGAACTCAATAACTAAAATCTTTACGACGCTACTCACTGCTAGATTATCAAAATGGGCGGAAGCATATAAATTGTTGCCAGAGAAGCAGGCGGGTTTTAGAACGGGGAGGGGTTGCAGATACCACTTATTTACACTTTATTCGGTAATAAGCATGCACTTTGCCACTGACAAGAGAGATAATTCATACGTCATCTTTGTCGATTTTAGGAGAGCATTTGACTCAATCAGCCATACTAAACTTTGGGCCAAACTAAATGACCTCGGTGTAAGTGGAAAAATGATTAGGATTTTGGTCTTGTTTTACGCCAACGCCGGTCTAAGGGTCAAATGTGGTGAGTCCTATTTGGAAACAGTCGACGTGACTCAGGGAGTTCTACAGGGTGATAGCTTCAGTCCTCTCCTCTTAATTCTTTTTGGGGCTGATATTGTGGACTTTTTTGTAAAAAAAAGGTATGAAGGGAGTGTGGCTGAATGCGTTTAGATCTCCAGTTATGCTTCCGTTCGCGGACGATATAGTTATTTTTGCTACCTCTTGGCACGACGCTCGCGACAAATTAAAAGTTCTAGAAGAGTATTGTGATCAGAATGGCCTTCAGCTAAATAAAAAAAAAAAACAAAGATCGTCCCTTTTCGCGAGGTCGGGAAGCTGAAAAAACTTCGCTCACTAAGGTGGAAAGATTCATCCATTCTTGAGTTTGTTAACACGTACACGTACCTCGGAACCCCGTTCTCTTCAACGGGTAAATTTAAAGTTGCCAAAGTCCATTTCGTCAGGAAAGGGTCCACAGCAATTCATAGAGTGTGCAGTATTCTAAATAAATCTGAAAATAATTCATGGGAAGCCATTGTCGTGCTCTTGAGATCAATTATCGAGGCCACTTTATTGTACGGTGCTGAAGTATGGTCTATGCGTTATCTTGACGATCTTAATGTTGTACAAAACAAATTTTGTAAACAATTATTCTACTGGCCCAGAAATACCCCTGCGCACTTTATCCGAGTGGAACCGGGATTAGATCAGGTGAGCGTCAGAGCGTTCGAACGCGCCTATAATTGGTGGATTTCTCTAACAAATATGAACGGCGACAGGTTGCCTAGGATTTGTCTCAGGAGCCTCTTCGAGTTGGACCAGGCTAGTGCCGCAAGTATGGAATTCAATTGGGCTTCGCAATTTAAGTCCCTACTTGAATCTATCGGCGAACTTGATACATGGAATCGGCAATGGAGTCACCCTCATGTGGTTACGGTAGAAAAGTCAAACATATTAAGTAAGTGGGCAAATAATATGTTTAGTACAGCTATTGATCGTGTGACCAAATCCAACTATAACAGCCAATTTAGAAACATAAGTCAATTAAACCTTACTGAACCTTATCTATATTTTAACTTTAATATGGGTAAAAAGCGGGTGGTTAGTCAATTGAGACATTCAGACTCCACCAAGATCAGACTATATTTGAGTGGTTGGGCATATGTGATTGATTCAAATCAAATTTGCAGTCTGTGTAACTTGATGGAGTTTGAGGATCTTTCGCGTTTCCTACTCCATTGCCCTATCCATAAAGAATTCAGAGCACACTACATTAAAAAATACCTAGAAGGGTCAAGTACTGACATAGAGTCTTTTGAGCGCCTTTTAATTCCACGAAATATTGACCACCTGAATGACATTTTTAACTACATTATACAAGCGCTGAGAGTTAGATCTTTTATTATTAATAAGTAAGAGTCTGATTTTAAGTACACTGACCTTTTTTATGTACATTGACCCCCTTGTAAAAGCCAGCGGGCACATTACAAGGAGCGAAAATTAAGTGGAATTGCGCAGACTTGCTTTTTAGTGTGAATCATATCTTATTTTAGTTATTTTATGTGCTATTTCTTTTGTATCTCATTTCTGAATTTGTTTAATAAATTTTATCTATCTATATATCTATCTATCTATATAAAAGATACGTTGATGACATTTTTATTGTTATTCAAGAATCGAAATTACACGAAGTTTCAGGAATTTTCAACTCATTTGACTCAAATCTTAAATTCACTTTTGAACAAGATCGAAACTGTACAATTGATATTTTAGACTTATCTGTCACTAGACCAATAAAGGATCTCTTCTTACCAATTGTTACCACAAATCCACGTGGTCTGGTAAGTACCTACATTTCCTATCACAACATCCTTGGTCACAAAAGAAAGGAATGATTTTTGGACTAACAGATATAGCTATTAAATTACCTTCATTCAAATTTAGACCACAAAACATCAAACTAATACAAAAAACTTCAATTCAAAATGGTTACCCTATTTATCTTATTAATAAACTCACCAAAATCCGAGCTAATAATATTTATAATCAACTGTGTAAAAAAGAACTCAATAGTTTCAAAAATTTCACTGTAGTTCCATACATCTCAGGAAGAACTGACAAACTGGCTACTATTTTACGACACAATAATATAAAAGTAACTTTTAGGCCAATAAAATCAATCTCAAATCTTGTTTCGTCTCTTAGAGACAAATGAGACATTTTTCAAGAAAGGAATGTAGCCTACAAATTCAACTGCTCAAATTGTGATTGCTGTTATGTTGGACACACAAGCAGACCTTTACATTATAGAATTAAAGAACATACTCGGCGAAAATATCATAACGATAATATCACTGCTCTTGAAACGCACAGAATTGAAACTGGAAATAATTTCGATTTTAAACATCCAAAAATCTTAGCTACTTTCTTTCTTGGAGCTCTCCATATAGCTCTCTTGTTTTTAATTAACAATGCTATTTAACTGTACGAAAAAATTTGGGCTTGTCCACATTCACAGAAATGTTCATAAAATTGAAAAATTAAGCTGAGCTATTTAAAAAATTTTTCTGTAACTCATGTCTTACTTTTCTAAACTAACTTTAACATAAACTTCCTCTCATCAACTTTCAGGCAAGATATTTGTTTAAGAAGTTTTTTCTATTTTCTCTATCACACAGGTTTAATAAATTGATATTTACAATAAATATATAGTGTGTTAACTACTTTTCTAAATATCCTTTGGTAGGCAAATTGATTCGTATTTTTATTACAACTATTAATGACAATAACATTATTTAGGTAATTGAAATATAATAAAATATTTTATCAAATTTCATATCAAGGAAAATTGAATTAAAAATAGATTGATCTTAAATAAAAAGGAACCAAAAGAATGTGATAGGAAAACTCGTCAAAAATGTTCATGTTTAGAGGAGACTTTATTTGGTTATTTTAATAGTTCAGAAGAAAAGAAAAGAAAAAAATTCTCTACCTGCATGTATGTGACCTTCTATCACTAATTATAGATTTTACTAGGCATGGCTTGTAGTCGAGATCCAAAAGGTTGAAAATTATGAGTAAGACGTAGTATCTAAGAATGTTATGACATCACAGTTTACTGTACCTAGGTTGGGAATAGAAAAAAGGGAGAAGGACTCCACTCACATCTAGAATGAAATCACCTGGAGTACAGGTGCAATTAGAAACTATCTTTCCCTTTGAAATTAAAAGTCCTAAATACGCGCTGTATTGGGTGTGAAGGTGTGCACCGTTTTAAATAAAAGCCCAGGGGCACTGAGGCCCTTTTACCTTACACTCTCTCAACTAGTAAACTCCTTGGCGGGAAGATTCAAATGGCTTAAAATGAAAAGTTGATTATATACACACACACACACACACACACAAACACACACACACATATATACACATATATATGTGTTGACTAATAATTATTAAAAATCATAATTGTACACTAATATCTGCAAAACTATAGACTAATTGCGTTTTCGAAAATTTATTTTTAGTTATCGTATCGTATTTTCTCTGGGCAGAACATTCGTCAAAAATGCTGCACAGTTAGGTACACAAGATGGATTTAGAGGTTAGGAACTTGAGACCTTGAGCTATTTTTAGTATCATTAATAAGACATGGCGCCAGCCAGACGCCATAAAGAGCGATCTTCGGACTTTCAAACAGGAAACAGTCACCCAAAATGGTTGACGTGCATCCTGTCGAAAAGTCGAACTTTGGATCCAAATGCTTGAACTACCACTCTCTATAATTGCCTAAAACTTGTAGGAGGAGTAAAGTGACCTCATTTATGATTGTTTATTTGGCTCTAAAATTGAGTGTCGTCAGCATTCCCATTGGCTAAACTCTAAAAGTAGGGATAACCTTACCCAAAATGAGCTTTTAAATATAGATGCAGAGCACGGAAACGTCAGAATGTTGTATTTCGGCGCGCTTCTTTAATCATCGAACTAACGACACTTGTTATTCGGTTCCGGAATATTTCGGGCTTCAATCGTGTGCGAAACTATGAATGTTGCCGACGTTTCGTGAACATTGCAATTCACTTCTTCAGGGCTGATCTGAAACTGAAGTTTCAGGTTATGTTGTTGTTATATATGTTCTCTACGATGCCTGTGATTGGCCAGAGCGCCCCATGGTGGGGATCAAATCTATTAATATAAAATCTAATACTATTCAGATAAATAATCATTCTTTCATTTTAAATAAATATTGTGTGTGCCTTTTCAAAGGATCGTTGTCCTAAGTGGATAATTATAACAGTTGAAGCGAATAAAAAAAATATTGCTCTCAAATGGTAGCCGGGTTGAAATAAATCCTTCTACATGCTTCCGGTAGGACGTAACATTTGGCGACAGCGTAGTGGGATTAGCTGCGCCGCGGGAACTGAGAATTCCAACAATTCAAATTTGAAATAACCCATCATGGACGGACTCCCGGCCTGGAAATTCCTCATGAAATCATGAGGTTGTAAACGAGTGTACTTGGAACCACCAACTACCCAGAAAAACATCCCCAAAGGAATGAAACAACTCAATGCTTTTTTGAAACAACAAGAAAAAGAAAATGAGGCGAAAAATGCTACAACCAAATATGAAAATAATAACTCATCAGAATGAAAGTGAAATTCACTTCAAGAATGCTGAAAATAATAACATAAACCAAATTTCAAATTGATAATCCTGATAAAGGAATTTAATTACATATTTAAAAATTAAAAAACCAAATATCAATTTTGTAATATAAAATTATAAATTGATAAACTTAAAACGTAAAATTTAAACGAAAATTACTAAGTTCAAGTGCCTCAATCTTTCCCAGTGTAAACGGATAATCTTTGGACGATTATATTCAAGGCCCAAGACCCGTGAGTGCTGGACACCCACAGTTCGATGGGTTCTAAAAGAAACTACGCAACTCGCAGCGACGGATAGAAACTACGTATCTGGCGCGTTCCATACTGAGTATATAGAAATTGCTATATACTTAGTATAGAGCGCGCCAGACACGTAGTTTCTATTCGTCGCTGCGAGATGCGTAGTTTCTTTTAGGACCCATCGAGTTTAGCACCAAGAGAGACCGGACCTGCGAAGAGGGCGACATCCATCGCAAGCGTGGCCGCGGGCGCGATAAAGGAAGTGACAGTGAATACTGAAATAATTGTAAATTGTCAGTTTATGACAAATTAAATTTTTTCCTTCACTACACCGATGTATAGGTTCATGCATACTCAAACGCAAAGGCAAACGCGAACGCGAACGCTGAAGCGACGCACTCAGTGTGTGCATGACACGCTCTGTACCTATCACTGGGAACTTCTTGACATGAAATGCGGTAAAGGTATGCTGAGGTAGAAATTACGCCATCCTGGCATGCGAAAATAAAACCCTCTGTACCTGAATTAAGCCCTCATGATTTGAGGAAAGCAAAGGTTTTTTGATTTTTTTTTTTTTTTTTTTCTTTTTAATTTTTATCATTTCTTAATATTTCAAGTTTTAGGATACTGAAGACAAAAATAGATGTTTGTGATTAATTAGTGTTCAATCAATTCAATTAATCAGTATTCAAGCTCAAATTATGTGATATATTTAATTATAAAACTCAAATTTTGTATGACTGAACAATGAATACATAATTATGCGAATAATCATTAATTAATTTAATTATTAATTAATGCATGTAATTTTACATGCTGCGGGATGAAAAGGAAGCTACTGATTTTTTTAATCGTTTTGGGAAAGATTCATCTTCGATCATATTCATTTTAAATATTTCCCAAAATTTGAGAAATTCTCTGTGAATCCATTCCCCAGCCCGCTCAGACCACACTCCTGAGCCAGCGTTATTTAAGAGCATGACGGCTTGTTTTAAATGATCTAGAATAACATGGGTTTTGAGGTTTGAGATACATCTGTGCTCTTTAGAGCATTGCGCAGTTTACTGATGTTTGTATCAAAATCACCGAGGTCCACTTAATTCGTAGAGAAGCCTGATTCTACAATTCTGTCCATTGCTTTAAATGAAGCAATAAAAGGCTGCAAGCGGTATGGCCCAACAGTTTCATAAATTTCGGGATTCTGTAATTTATCCGCTTCTCTTCAAAGTCTCCGACATTGATTGCCTTCAAAGACATCGCCTTGATAGCTTTATGAACTATACTCATCTTTTTTGGCCACAGCAAAGCTTTTTTGCGGCCTATAACTATTTTGATGATTCCACTCCAAAAGAGATGATTAACAAATCCTTGACGAAGGTGAAGTTCTGGACGAATACAATTCTCTATTAAAAAAAGCGTTAGCTTCTTTTTCATCCCAACACATGTAAAATTACATGCATTAATTAATAATTAAATTCATTAATTGTTATTTGTGTTCATTTTATAATATATTCATACAAAATTTGATTTTTATAATTGAATATATCACATCATTTGAGATTGAATAATGATTAATTGATTTGATTGAACACTAATTAATTACAAACAATTTTTTTCTTTAGCATTCTAAAACTTCAAATATTAAAAAATGAAGAAAATAAAAAAAATAAAAAAACAAACAAAAAAACAAAAAACAAATAAAAGCAGAAAAAAGAAAGAGGTGCAATGTAAGTTACTTACACGCTGTGCACCTAGGTAACGTATAAAATCGGCTAAAAACTTACTTGTAAACATATTCATACATAAACTCACACACACAGTGACATATATATATATATATATATATATATATATATATATATATATAATTAAGAAAAAGTTAAACAACCACCGCAGGGTACCACTAAGAGCAACTGCCATCTTAAAAGAAAATGTCAATAGCCCCCAGTAGAACCGCGGTAAAATACAC
>CAKNXH010013677.1:0-28708 GCA_932178445.1 Andricus quercusramuli
TTTTGAAAGAACTATAATTTTTTCTGTGAAAAATTTTTCATGAAACGTGATATTTTTGTTTTATTCATCGAAAATACTATAAAGAATATCCAAAACTCAAATTTTGAGCCAAACGATGTGAGATACGGAGAAAATTATGCAAAGATGAATTTCAGTTTTCAAAAAGTCCTAAAATACTTTTGCATACCTTTATTTGATAGTTCTTTTAATTTGGTTTTAATTTATCAAAATTCAAATTCTCAATTTTTTCACAGTATTTTTAATAAATAAAACCGTAATGACGAGTCCTGTTAAGCACAGTTGTGAAAAATTTTATAGGACTATTCAAAAGCTATGATTCCTCCTTGAGATTTTTCCCACATTTTGCGTCGTTTGACTGAGAATTGATATCTTGGTTTTTGTATATTATTGGTCAGTTGAAATGAAAAATTTCTCACGAAAAAATCATAATTTTTGTTAAAAAATATGATTTTTTTGCAAAGACATGAACAGTAATAGTATTTTGCTTCCTAAAATCATAGACAATTTTGTTAAAATAACCCCTAATAATGATATTTTTGTTATTTCGAAGAAAAGATACCATGTGAGAGGTTTAAAAAAAATCCAAAATTCATTAATTTTGGCACCTTGACGTTAGCTCATGGCATGACCTAGGAAATTAGTATATAAAGTATATATAGTATATAAAGTATATACCAGAAAGTCTTTAAAGCCTTTTCTTAAATTCAACCTAATAAAACTTCGAAAATTCTAATTGGTTCCTGATATATGACTCGAAACGTCCAAGCTTATCTGCGTCAAATTTCAGTCGGCGATCACCGCTGTACCTTAACTTGAACTCGTGTTGAGGCTTAAGCAACTTGAGGAAAAAAAATTAAATTGACAGAAGTTAATATCTGAAATCTTATCTCTATTTCAGGCCAATAAAAATTCGAAAAGCTTGACGGGTTTCTCAGATATGACCAAAAATATCCAAGCAATTCTGCGTCGGTGTTCAGTCGCCTAAGCAGCGAGGCAGGCCACAAAACACAAAGATACGCTTGGACATTTTTAGTCATAACTCGGGAACCAATTAAGGGGCTGATAGCAAAAGCAGAGTAGAAAAATCGTCGGAACATCTACGAATTTTCAACAAAACAGCTAAATTTTTTACCAAAAAGGATGGCTTCTTCACAACAAACTTGAACTACCGAAAGATTAGGTGAATTCCTAACCAAATAATGACATTTTTCATCCTTGAAGATGAATTTTTTAACCAATATTTAGCTATTCCGTTTAACATTCAACTGATGGTTCAAAATTAATTTTTCTGTCGAAAATTCATATTTTGGGGCGAAAAATTGATCTTTTTTATTCCAAATTTCCACTGTTTATTACAAAAAAATTTATAAACGATCATCAAATCTATTGTTGAAAATGCATGCATTTTGTTGAAAATTCGTGTTCTTTGGAAGAAGATAAATCTCATGTCTTGAAATTTCGTTTTTTCTTGTTGAAAATTAATCGTTGCTGCTGAAAATTTGAATTTTTTGTTCAACACTCAACTGATAGGTCATAAATTCACTTTTTGATGAAAATTCATATTCTCGGGTTGGAAATTCAACAGCTTTCTTTATTTTCTGTTATTTTGTGAAGGCATATTTTTGCAAAAGCAAATATTATTTTTATAAAACGAATGAAAAATAAGTGCCCATACTAATTTGTCACTTTTCGCGCAAATTATTACAAATCGGCATGTAAAATTCTTCTGGGCGGTCGCGTTATGCATTCTAGGGTACCTGCTCCAAAGTCAAGTTTTAAAATAAATTGAAATAGAAATATCGAATTGTAGCGCTACCAAGCTAACACAGTTACTAGTCCGAATAGTCACATAATTGTAACAAGATTCAGAAAACCAGTCACTGGTGACTTCCCTGCTGGTCACACAGTGACAATATATTTCCCACTCCCAGTAGTAACAAATTACAAGCGAAGCAGGTAACATTATCCCGTCATTTTAATCACATGCTTGTAACAAAGTGATGTTTGGAAACGCAACGTGCAATGACAGCTTAACCTCAAAATATACATCTCGTTTCGGAATTATAATTATGAATACTTTTGCAAAAATGTTGGAAAGGGACATAATGACACAATTAAAGAATGTTGAAACCAATACATTTTTGAAGGATGTTTGGTAATTATTTAAACAATCTTGATTTGCTTAAACAATTTTTTCCCCCTGTAAAGCGTAAAAAATTATTACTTTCTGGAATTAATGACACAATTAAAGCAATTTAAGAGTCATATTTTTTTTTCTACAGAATCTTGAGCAATTTTTAAAATAATTTTTATTTTTCTAACAATTCTTGTTTGTTTAAAAATGTTTGTTTAAGCTTATTACCCGAAATTCATTTGAAAAATTATCCAGTTTAACGAATATATGATCTGAAAAAATAACTACTCATAACAGACTGCAAAAATGGTTTATATTAATGATTATTAATGATTATTAATTGTTTAAATAATTTCAAAGTATCTTAAGCAAAGAAATATTATTCTTAAAATTCGATAATTGTGTCATTAATTGCTGAAAAGAATAGATGTTCTCGATTTGCATAGAACACATTTTTTAAACAAATAAAAATTATTTAAAAAATTACTAAATATTCTGTATAAAAAAAATATTACTCTTAAATTGCTTTAATTGTGTCAATAATTCCAGAAAGTAATATTTTTTAACGCTTTACAGGGGGAAAAAATTGTTTAGACAAGTCAAAATTGTTTAAATAATTACCAAACATCCTTCAAAAATGTATTGCTTTCAACATTCTTTAATCGTGCCATTATTTTCAGCAAATAATAACTTTTTACAGTTTTAGGGAGAAAAAATTGTTTAAACAAATGAAAATTGTTTAAATAATTACCAAATAAGTTAAACAAGAACTACTACTCTTGGCATTCATCAACATTGTACGATTTATTCTGAAAGATAATAACTTTTCACGATTTACAGAGGGAACAAAATTGTTTAAACAAATACTAATTGTTTAAACAATTTAAAATTATTTAAAATATAATTTAAAACTCCTCACTTATCGATTAAAAATAATTCATGTTGAAATTTTTTTTTAAAATACCGTCTTTAGCCTGAATTTGATAGAAAACTGCTATTTTGAATTTTTTGGGGCATTTTCCGGGCACAATTAAAGGGGTTCAGGTGTGTAAAATTAAAAGCTATTGGGTGGAAATTATTCCTTAAATACTCCTCAAGAGATGACAATACTTTAATTGACAAAAAATGTATAACAAGTACTTCTTTTTTCCATTTTTTTGAAAATCGAGCTTTTCCCATTTAAAAGCCCATGTTAATTACTTAGTTTTCGACAAATATTTAAGAACGTATGCTATGACATGGCGTGCCCAACACCCGTGAGTCTGAGCTCTACGTTTTTAATTATTTCTCGAAAAGTAAGGGAGATCCCATTTTTATATTCAAGGGACTTTTAGAGCACATTGTAAGCTATCCATAAACAATTTTTTAAAATTAAAAATAGGTTTTTTTCTAATTTAGTTTCAAACTGTGTTTTTAAAAAATACAACAAGTTTTTGAATCTTTTCGAAAAATATTTCTTTAAAACTGCGTCTCATTGTAAATACTTAAAAAGCTTAATCAAAATAATATCAAAATCATCAACGCTTAATAGAAATTACTAATAATAAATAACATTCTTTTGATGGTTTCACGTGAAATTTCTTAAAAGTTAATTTTATGAAATAAAAATCAAGTTTTTTGTAATATTTTGTTGTTTTCTTCACTATTTAGTTATTAAAAAAATTCTCCCCTTAAATCATTATAGTTTAAGAAACGTATGCGCTACAAGCAAAAATATAAACAAAATTTTCCAAAATCAAGGTAAAAGCTATTTACGTTTGCACTTTTAAATTGTGCGGGAACTCACAGAGCCAATGAATGCCTATTACTTGCGCATGCGCACGAAGTTTTTCGTCCGGTAAGATCGCTGCCGGCTGTTACCACCATGTTACTAGTCTGACAGGGAACGGTTGCAAACAAGCCTCCCTAGTAAACTACGGCGATTATGCCGTTACCTGATAGGAGACTGACATACAAGTAACAATTCCTCTGATAACATGTGATCATTCAGGAACCTTTCAGGATGGTAACAGGTTAGCTGGGTACCGTGGACGTGCGGTCTCATGGACCACATACCAGAACCATGGTTTCGTGTGTGAGACCGCACGTCCATACTTAAAGGCTATTTAATAAAATTCACCTATTTATATTTTTTCTTACAGAATTAAGTTTCCAGTACAATAAGAATCTCATTCAAGAAAATCTACATAGGAAGCTCCCAGGTGGACCTGGGTACTGGTTCAATTCAAGAAGAGGGACAAGAATTGTGACCAATGAAACTCCAGCTCTTCATGTACTAGAAACCAAAAAGCTACATACCGCCGTAGCTATAATAGAAAGAGACAGGACTATTCGTGCAATACATGTAAATGGAGACAAAATAGTTGGAGTAGGAAAATATGGTACTAAAGACTTGCCTCCAGAGAAAATAGAGGAATATGATATACAATTTGGACAGAAGCTCCCACCAGAATAAAATTTCGTACTACACACCATTTGTATGTCGACAAGCGAAAAACACATTTTTTTCTAAATATAACGTGTGCTATTATAACCCACTTCATTTTCCAACGCTTCTAAACTAAGGTTTTTTGCTTCAAAAGCTTAAATTAGAAAATATTTGGTTTTGAATTTCCCAATTTGTGGACTTTCCCAGTTTCAAGTTTCACAATGTTGTAGTTTCAAATTCAAATATTAAGAATAAAATTTGCACAATTTTCAATTTGAAGGATTCATAGTTAAAATGTTGTGAATTAAATTCTCCCAGGATTATTGTTCTAAAGAGTTTCAGTGCTCGAAGAAATGCTCACGAGCATGAGAATATGCTAGACCTTTATGTGCTTTGAGCATTTAATGATCATTTATGAGCATTTTGGATTAGGATTTGAAAAATCGTATTTTCTACTTTTATTATTAATAATTACATTATTTATATTTCGCGGTAATGTACATCGTTTTTCATTGGAGAGGGGGCTAAATTTAAGTGGTAAAACATTCAAAATATTGAAAAACATATTATTTACATTGAACAGTGCCTTATTAAAGGTTGCTACCATATCCCAATTTCTGACTTTTCGAGGTATAAATAATAGGTCTATGTGAAATTTGGTTTCTAAATATATTTCAGACACTTTTTAGTTGTGTTTTTAAGTAAAAAAAGAAATACATTTTTCACCAAAGAAATGAATCTTTAATTAAAATAGTGAATCTTCAATCAAAAATATGAATTTTTAACCAACTAGTTCAATTTTCGGCCCAAAGGATTAATTTTCTACTAAAAGAGACACATTTTTAACGAAGTACATGAATTTTCATCTAATAAAGATCAATTCTCATCCAAAATTAAAACAGTTTCAAACAAAAAAAAAAGCATTTCCAACCGAATAGTTGAATCTTCAGATAAAGAAACAAATTTTTAACCAAATAAATGAATTTTCAACCAAAAAGATGAAGCTTCAACGAATGAGAGAACTCTTCTACTAATGATAGTTCTAATTTTCAATGAAATAAAAATAATTTTTTAACGAAATCGTATAATTTTCAACTAAGAACGTTAAATTTCTATTAAAAAGATGGATTTTTGACAAAAAGTGGAACAGTTACACTTTTAGTTAAAAAAATGGATTCTAAATAAGGAAAAACTGATTTTTAACGGAAAAGATAAATCTCAACGAATAAAATGAATTTTCTATCCACATAGATGAATCTATAATAAAGCATACGAATTTTCAACCAAAAAGATTAATTATTCACCAAGAAGATTCTTACAAATTTCAAATTTTCAATGAAATACAATTGAGTAAAATAAATGTCAACCAAAAAGATCAATTTTCAACCAATGATATGCATTTTCTATTAAAATAGATGAATTTACAACAAAGTACACGAATTTTCAAACAAATGTTTTCATTTTTTTAGGAATTTTCAAACAAACCAAAAAACAAATTTCCAACAAAATAGTTGACTTTTCAACCGAACAGGATACATTTTAACAAAGTTGATTAATTTCCAGCCATGTAGTTGAATTTCTATCAATCAGAAACATGCCACTTTACCCAATAATAATTATTTTCTATCGAAAAAACGAATTTTCAACTAAAATTATGAACCATCAACCAAATAAGTGAATTTTTGAATAAGTAGTTCCACCTCCAACTAGGTAGTTGAATTTTTAACCAAAAAAGATGAATGTTTAACGAAATTTGTTTGTATCTAATTATGTGTTGCCCAATAAACAAATTTTTTTGTGTGATGTAAAAATTTTTGATTCGGGTCAGGAAAATACGATTTTCAAAAATTTTAGTCTAAATTTTTTTTAATGAATTTTTTTAAATCTATCAGTAGTATTCTGATGTTAATTATTTTCCACAGCCTGATTTGACTTCAGCAGCAAACACATATTTTGTAAAGAGAAAACATAACAGTTAATTAAATAAATAAATCGCTTTTATACATCAAACTGCATAATTTACTATCTTCTGATGTAAATTCACCCTCTTGCTTATTTTTTATTAGAATTTTCCGTAGGTAAAGTAAGAAAAAATTGTTTATAATATATTAAACAAACGAATTAACAGAAGTCTTTTTTTCGTGACTCGATAGTCCCATTTTTTCGCAAAATCAACCAAAAATGTCTTGTCAATAATTTCTTGCAGTCATTGTTGAATGTTAACAATTGTTAATTATTTAAACAATTTATATAAAAACGTACATTTTCTCAAATTTTGCATAAATAGGCTTACTTTTTTCGTGTAATAAATTATAAATGTCGTACGAGTGACTCATTTTTGTGATATTATTACAACTAACAACAACTGTTGATCATTTACGCAGTATCTCGTCGTCCGGAAATTCGGGATGCCCAGTGCAATATTTTTCATAAGCTTGGTTATTCGTCCCAAATTTTCAGGTGGGGGGTGGGAAGACACCCATGTGACTGGCCATAGAAATAATGTTGGTGAAACACATACCCCTTTCCCAACGTCTTGTGGGGGCGGGAAGGCACCCCTGTGACTAACCACATAAATAATATTGGTACAACCCCCTTAATTTTTCGGGACGACTATATGCAGTCGATTATTTAAACAATTTCTATAAAGAAATTGATGATTTGACCATTTGCCCATGATTAATATCATTATTTTTTGTGGAATCAACAAGAAATATTTTCCAATTATTCTTTCCTGTCATATTTTTTCTAATAAGAAAAATGTTTATTATTTTTAAACATTTCTGTAACAAAATTCACAGTGTGACCATTTTTTGATGAAGAAAATAAAATTTTTTTCGAAGTTAACAAGAAATGTCTTGCCAATGATATTTTCTTGTCATATTTTTCCAACTGAGAAGTTTTTAGTTCTAGTTTTCTTATGTCTTTTAGTTTATTCCACGAAAAAATTTATATTTATCATGGAAAAATAGCCAAACTATGAATTTGTTTATAAAAATTGATAATATAATTAACAAAAATTACAAAAGCAGTTTTGAACAAAATAACAGAAGTAATTTTAAACAAAATTGCAGCTACACGGAAAAAAGTGGATCATTACAAAAACTCTCGAAACCACTAGTTCTAACTATTTTAAAAGGAACCGCAGCTTTTCGTCGTGAATTTTGTTGAAATTACTATTTTTTGTTCAGGTATGTTAAACTGACTCTTTAAAAGAGTAAGATGAACAATTTCAAATAGTAGGATGCACTGCACCACTTGGTAACCATCAATGCTCAGCGAGAAGAAGTTACTATTTCGTGTAGTAATCTTTCCTTCTGTGAAGAGTAACTTGGCCGATTTCGCATCGTAACGCGTTTACGTATATGTATATATGCACTGCACGCATTCTATATAAAACAAAAATGATGTAAAATGTCGATCGATTTGAGGAGGAAAAAAATTATGTTATATATAATTACTGCACGTAATTTACGATTTTTCTGACAAAGTCTCGATCAAGCGGTTTCTCTGAAAAAAACGTGGCCAGCTAAGAAAATAAATGTCTACTTACAATTTTTTTAAATTAATCTCTTACAGGTGATATCTAATAAATTGTGACGAGCTAGGGAAAAATATTTTGCTTAAAAGTATCAACTCACACAGTAAATCAAGACTTGAAAAAATGATTTCGAATGAAATCTTTGGAATTTTTAATTTTACTTTACTATCATCTCACTTCATTTGAAACGTAATATTAATTTACATAACTGATATGTGTATGAATAAAAAAATAGTTTAAACATTGTAATAATACATCAAATGCAAAAGTGAAATCACTATTTTAAGATGAAACAAACATTGAATAGTGATTCAAATTTAAATTTTTTGCAAAATAAAATTTTTCTCATGAGATATGGGGATGCTGAATTAGAATAAAAACTGTTTAATACAAAAAAAACGGTTTCGAGAAACGAATATTAAAGATCGCGATATCACAGTAGAATTGCAGATTTTATTTTTGTTAAAAATCTTAAGAAAATTGAGAAAAAAATTTTTTTTCAATAAATGATATTGATTTCTACAAACATCAATGTGAAAAGGTTGAAAAAATTATTACTGCTTTAAATATGGAAATTAATTTGAACTAAAATTGTATTACAAATTATTTTTTGATGACACATGCATGATTTTAGCCCTTTTCAACGCCTATAAAGCGGGGCTAAAGCTCTACTTTTTACTCCCTGGGGACTCAAAAGTGACGTCAGAGATGAATAATGAAAATTATGCAACTATGAGCTCGCATTTTATGATTATCAGCCCACTCACGGTAAAAACTGAGAGAAAATTTTGGTTGCAGATAATAGAATTTTGCGGTTACTTATGGAAGGTTACCATATATACCTGTAAAATTACCATAAATTACCGGAATTTTTCATAAATTTCCGGAAATTCATGGAAATTTAAAAAAATGAATGTTGGGTAAGTGACCATATTCACCTGTAAAATTACCATGAATGACCGACATTTTTCATAAATTTCCGGAAATTTATGGAAATTTTTAAAAATGAATTTTGGGTATTTCATGGTAAGTTACCATATTTACCTATACAATTACCATAAATTACCAAACTTTGCCATAAATTTCCGGAAGTTTATGAAACATTTTCATAAATTTCCGGAAATTTATGGAAATGTTTGAAAATGAATTTTGGGTAAGCTACCATATTCACCTGTAAAATTACCATAAATTACCGAATTTTTCCATAAATTTCCGGTGATTTATGGAAATTTAAAAAAATGAATTTTGGATAATCTATGATAAGTTACCATAAATCACCTCTAAAATTACCATAGATTAGGTTATTATTAATTTCATGGTTCATTATACAAAATCTAATATGGGCTGAAATCATGACTGTATTTCGAGAAATGTCTGAAATCATCCATTTGTTATAAAAAATATCTTATGCGCCAAGGGGGAGAGGCACTTTTTCTCCCCCTAGGTGCATAATATACTATTTAATTATTGATTCAAAAAATGATATGTCGAAAACAATGCATTATTCTACTAAAAAAAATTCTTCCAAATAATATAATATTCGAACCTGGGTGGCTAAATCAAGTACGATCTTAATCATTTTTATTGTTATAAGGAATTTAAATTATCATAAGCAAAAAATTCCATAGCAGAAGTAATGTAAAAAAAAGTATTTTTTTATAATATTTTTATATTCTGAAAATTTGGTACAAAAAAAACTGTATGGAAGTATAGAGTTATTCACTATGTTTCTTTATATTAATTATCTCAACTAATATTATGAAAGAAGAGAAACCATTATAAAATAGTTTCCGACAATTTATTTCCTTTTGTAAAATGTCATCTGTTGTTTTACTGATAAGCAAGTTATAATTCGTCCTTCTTTTTTAATTTCAAGCGGACCGCCTAAAAATTTTTTCGGAAAGGGCCTACACGTTTCTAGTTATGCCACTGAAGTTACTCACAATTTCAAATAGTAGGGCTAACAATCTCGCGCAGTGCTTATTGCAATGCGAAAAAGGAGATCGAACTCACTTGCAAAAGTCAAACTCACAATGCTTTGCTTACTATGTGAATTAGTTATTCATACCGTTTACATGTTCAACTGTACTATTCCAAATAGTTATTGAAGCTACTTGTTCTTAGTAATCTTTCTTTTTACAATTTGAAGTAGTAATGCTGACTTTAGGTTTTGTATATTTTGAGATCACAATCTCATTCAGTATAAAAAACTACTTGAATTGTTTCTTGTACAATGTGAACAAGTAAACTTGAAGTTAACAATACATAAAAGTGAATCTAACTATCTACTTTTTTCCGTGTAGGAGTCACTGGCAATATGGTTTTAGTGTATTTCACAAAAAATTAGACCCATTGATAGGATTTTACTAGGAACCTGTTTTATCATCGGAGATGGTAATGACCAATCAGAATAGAAATCTTCTCACACAACGTGAAAATGGAAATCTACAATATCAATCAAAGTTATCACCTTCAATACATAAAATTTTAACGTCTTTTGAGACCAGATGGAGCTATCCATTTAAAATTTTTCAAATTAAATTTATTCAGAGAAAAGATCTCCTCCTTTCGCTCCGCTGGGAATCGAACGCCAGGTCAACTGATTGCAGGTCAGGTTCTCTACCACTAAGCCACCAGAGAGATTGAGGAAGAATCCTTTTTCTGAAACACGCATTCTTTTGCAAGATCTCCGATGGTAATACAGATTCCTAGTAAAATTGACATGTAATAAAACATAACATCTTGCAAAAGAATGCGTGTTTCAGAAAAAGGATTCTTCCTCGATCTCTCTGGTGGCTTAGTGGTAGAGCACCTGACCGGCAATTGGTTGACCTGGCGTTCGAATCCCAGCGGAGCGAAGGGAGATATCTTTTCTCAATAAATTTAATTTTAAATATTCATGAAATATTTTAAAAAATGATAACGATTTCTCTATGCATATTGTTCAAACAGTTTACTGTTGTTGTGAATTTATGAAAAAATGGAGCCAAGAAGTCATTGAAAAAATATTTTTTGTTAATTCTGCAAAAAGAATTGAGCCAATTTTTTGTGACACTCGAAGTCACAAACAAAGAAAAACATCTATCAGGTTAAGGACGCAAAGCTCATGTAATTTGTTTATAATTTATATTTTCAGTGAAAAATTAATATTATTGGATAATAAATCAAATTTTTTGTTGTAAATTAGACAATTTTGCTGAAAATTGCAACTGACTTGCTAAAATTAATCTGCCTTGGTTGAAGATTCAACTATTTTGATGAAATTTTTTTATGTGTTATGAATTCATTTCTTTGGGTTAAAAATGTAGCTTCTTTGTAAAAAATTCCGCTTTGAGGCTCAAAACTTGAACAATTTGGTAGAAAATTAAACTATTCGATTGAAAAATAACTTTTTTGTTCATATCTTACATGGATGTGACAACTCTGGTTTTGCGAAACATCACACTTTTGCGGCAAGGATTTACGGTATTTTTACATTCTCATTCTAACGAGAAGGTATTGGTTTTGTGTCAAGTTTGACTTGGTCGGTTTTCATGGAATCTCCACGTTTTGAGACCCCCTGAGCTAGAAAAAAAGGTTTTTACCAAGGTGTCTGTCTGTCTGTGGTCTGTCTGTCTGGCTGTCTCTCTGTCTGTAGGCACGATAACTTTCGAAAAAATAATCAGATTGGGTTGTGCCTAGGCACACTTTTTTAGGGCCTAAAAAAAAGAACAAGTTCGTTAACCAGCTAATTTTGATCAAAATTCAAAAAGTTAGAGCATTGTGACAATTTTTGAGACCATTTTTGTTCAAAATTCAAAAATTCTATGTACGGCTGTTCATAGAACTCCAAAATTCGAACAATTTATCCTTATGACTTTTTCGGATAAGAAAAAAATTACCAGAGTTATAGCATTTTCAAAATTACAAAAAACAAACGTAAATGAACATTTTATGCCGAAAAACGCACGATATGAAAAAAAGTCAAGAGGAGGAAAATGTTTCTTTTTGAACACCCTACAATATTTTCGCAACAACTTTTTGAATTTTTTGAAAAACCAGAAATCCAAATTTTGATCACACAAAAAAATAATGAAAAATCAATAATTTCATTTTGTTGTCAAACTATGCAAGATACGACCAAAGATGAATCGAACAAAATTATGCACCCAAAAAAGATTTCCAAATTTGTTATTATTCACTTCTTGATATGATGCGTAGTTTTTGTTTTATTCGTAAAAGACAGCATTGGAAATAGTGAAATTAAATTTTTAGACGAATAACACAAGCTACGAGAAAAATGACAGGGACAAAATTTGTTCATCCAAAGAAGACGTACAAATTTGTTATGAACCATGTTCTGATAAGGTACGTAGTTTTTGTTTTATTCGTCACTTTTTTATTTCTATCATACGGTGCACAGAACCGAGCGTGGAACGCAAGGTTCAAATGATTTCCAAATCACGTATCGAGTGCGAAGCGCGAGTGTCTGGATGCGAATGTGTTCCTTAAGGTCGGTAGAACCTTGAGTAAATAAAGTACAATTGCATTCTAAAATAAAAACAAAGGGCCTACCCGGTTAAGCATGTAAAATCTGCCCCCGCACGTATCAAGTTCAAATTTGAGTCATAGTTTCATGCCCATGTGAAGTATAATTTCGCCCAATGATAACCTTAAAATTGCATTTTTGAGTGACTTATGGAGGGGGGAAAAAAAAATAAAAAAGGTGGTTTTTCTCGAAAACCACTCAATCGATTTTAAAGAACGAAATATATGTTACATACATCAATGAGAGTAACGCAAAAAAAATATGACAAAAAAAATTTTTTTGAATTAAAAAAAAAATTTGTTTATGTCATATCTTAGAGATACACCTACAATTTTTTCTCAAAAATATCTTCAGATTATCAGCTTTAACATATATTTTTGCTGAATTTTTCGTGGAGGTATAACATGTGTAAAAAAAATAAAAACCATGCATGCAGCGCTACGCTCATATGGCACCCTCCCACACGGCTGCGGAATGCTATACCGTCAAGCGGCTCAATCTATTTTTATGAAAAAAGTGTCATCAATATCAACGAGATCATTAAAAAAAAATTCTGTCGAAAAATACACCTCTTCATTTTCTGGCAAGAAAATCCTTACGTTATCTGCTTTAACATATATTTTTTTCAATTTTTTTGTGGCGGTATATATCATGACTGAAAAAATCACACACGCAGCGCTGGCCAGTGCACTGGCCAGCAGTTCCAATTCTGAATCGCGCGCCAACTGCGGCCAACCAGTGCGTGGCCCGAACGCAAGCGCAGTAGCAAAAAGCGCCAACATTGGCATCACTGGAGTGGGCTGACTCGGATCAGTACGCAGATTTTCTGTGGCGGCTTGATCCTGTTTTTCCGGGCTTTCTTGCACGTGCGGGAATCCCATCCAATACGCATACGCTAGGAAAATCTCTTTTTCTTAGTCCCTGATAACAGACATCCACTGCATCCAACCTCCTAGAATCTGACAGTCGTCCTTATTGCTCTGTGAGGGTGGTTGATCAACCCTTTCCACTCGAGTTGAATATGAAATGAAAGTGATAGGAAAACAAATTAGAAGAAATAATGAAAATTATATAAACTTGGAATCCCGCGGTCTGGCAAGTATTGGTTTCAGTCGAATGACGAATGAGTTGTTCGTATTTGCGAATTGTTTTATTTGGTTGAAATGGTGAAGTGGTTTTGTGAAAGGCAACGATAGATAGAAAAATTAATCAGGAAGTTATGATTTCATATTAGCCGTCAAACGCTCATACTCTAGGCTAGTATTTCATCTAGTGTCTTCAAGATATCTGTGACTCTCAACAATTAAAAATTATGTGGAGTAAAACAAATGACAAAAATTACTAGAATTTCTCTTAAATACTAGCCAGATAACTGTTATATTCTCAGCTTGTCTTACAACTGTTTGTAGACAGCCCATGAATTTGATCCGTGAGTCCAAACTCATATCCCCGGCCATATTTTGAAGCTAAATTATCTATTTTTCAAATGTATTTGTGCGATGTGTGAGTTACCCCGTCACAGTAGTTATTCATACTTTTTTTAGAAAAAAAAATTTTATGAGAGACTTCAATTTCATTTTGGCAAAGGCTTTTCTTAAATTATAGTTGATAACGTATGCATTTTATTGCATACATAAATTTGCTTCAAAGAAGTAGCGTAACTACCGGTGTTCCATGTGTTCCGGGAACACGAGCCCCACAAGCTAGGGGGCCCCCACCAATGCAGAAACAATTGAAAATTTTTCGTGCAGACGCTTCTTCATCGACTTCGATGACCTTTTTTTTTTCTTTTTAGAAGCCAGTCCCTAGTCACTTCATACTGTCATAAGATCAAAATATAAAAACTTTATATAGACGAGCACTCTACAGAAGGACAACAATATTCATAAGTTACATTGTTGAACCAATTCTTTATTATTACCTTAACAAATTTCTCCTCTAACTAGAAAATATGAGGATTGTTCATACTCTCGTCTCATCATTGACAGTTAGTTATCCTCTATTCTATTGGTGAATATATTAATATATCTATAATTTTGAATATATTTTCTTAAATTATGCGCGAACAAAAATACGTATAAATGTTCTGCACTCTAGTGCGATTTCTATTTTCTTAAAAATCTTATTTCAGTTTGCCAGAAATTAGTGCGCACTTACTTCGAATTTACGTAGGGAGAATTGAGAATGTGTGTTTAAAAAAATGGAATTCCAAACGTTTCCCAATTGAAACGAAATTCTTACTCGTTGATTTTTTGAAGTTGATGCAGAAGACAATTCGATTAGTTGATATCCCTTAGGTTGAATCCAAAAAACAAAATTATGGAAATCGAAATTAGAAATATGTGATGAAGCAGTGTATTAGTGCTATGAAAAAGCATAATTAATTTGGTATCTTAATATGAAGTTGAGTAGTTTCCAGTCAGAAGAATAAATATACGTTTAGAGACACACTTCGACGCCTCCATTCCATACCGCTCCACGTCGTGTTTGAGCAGCGTACAGCGTGGTGTCGAATTTGATCGATTTTGAGAAGAAGGTTATTGATAACATTTAATAAGGCTTTTTTCGCGCTCTGATTGGTAGTCCATCCACAGTTTTGAAAAGCTTTGTTAGCTTACAAACAATTAACATTGTTCTGCTTTTCTTAACACTTTCGAAGTTTATAAACTAATGTTTAAATCACTACGACTTTTGCGACATCACCACGACCACCGACAACTATGTTAAATATTATTGCAAACTATTGTATTTGCAATAACAACCACATTGACAACTCCTTATTTAGCTGTCTACTTTCTGCAGAGTTCCTATTCAATTAAAATATATAAGTTTTTCTTGATATACCAACATACGATTGTCTACTTTAAGAAAAATTTGATTCTCTGCTTCTTTTTGCAGTGTTGAGTTCACAGTTCGAATGTTTGCCTGATGGCGATCCAACTCCTCTTGTTCCCCGTTCTGGAACTTCTGGTGCACCTAAGAAGAATAGTTCTCCTGAAAGGTTTCTTCCTCCTGTCAGATCTTATTCTCCGTTCATGCCTCCTACTGCAGAGCCACCTCTTCGTGTCAGGTCTAGGTCTCCTTGCACGCGTCGTCCTCAACTCATACTTGGATTTGAACCTCAACAAATTTGACTTCTTCGGCTTATACCTAAGAAAAATTTGCCCCGGCGATTCGAAATTCGAGAATACACTTTTCCCGCCAATAAAACAATCCAATTGCAGGGAAGAGGATTATTCAGCTATAGACCCATTCCAAGCAAAGGACACAGAGTAATAACAGCATCCAATGGTGACGTCATTGCAATAATCGAAGCTAATACATTTCTTCGTGTAATATATAATCATGATGGAAAATGGGTGGGGATAAACATGGAAAACGGCGCAATTTTCAAACTGACTTCAGAATTAATCGAAGAATCTTCATTAAGCTCCACTCGCCCAATTTAAAAAAAAATTTAAGTGGTACTGTTAACCAAAGTGTAAACCACAATTCTTGACAGCAATAATTTATTTGAAAAGAATGTAAGCCTAGAATACAATATTGTTTCTAATTTAATTTCGGATCGAAAAGTTACATGTATCTGGTAATTACATTTAAAAAGTCAGTGTATTATGCTTCATAAGCCCTCAATCATTATTGAATTCCTCAGTCTTTCTTTTCCAGAAGCTGTTAAGGGAAAGCTGCTTTTTATTTCCTTTACGAATGTATTTCAGAGGCAAGACTGCTATAGGCTTATAATGATTTATATGATTTTTAAATAGGGTAGAACATCCTATGTAGATACGAGAGGGTACTCGGTTCATATGTCGTTTTTCAACTATGTCATTATTTGACATTCAATCAAATAAACGTTTATTTTTCGACCTACTGGCCTTGAAAAATAGACTTGCTTTCATCTCCATGTTCACCGAATTAGCTTGAAATTAATCCTTACAAGCTAACATCCATCCACACCTTAACTCTATGACCGCTCGCGCTTATGGCCTTGCCTTCCTCGCTTCGCCTTGCATGCATGTTCTACTGCTCCTTTATACTTTTAACTTGAATTATTCGTGCATTTCACAGAAACAATGTGTTCTGGTCAAAATTTTTAGCGAAATCGACTATACTGTCTGAGAATTAGTTCAATCACGTTGGTAATATTGCGATCTGTGCATATCTGTACAATAGCCAAGACATTATCAAATGTCTCTCTTTGTACCAATAGTGGATGAAAAGTTTTGACTAAGTGTATGGATAATCTAAAAATGTACTCGTGGTTCCTACCTACTACTCCCATATCATAAGAGCCTGATTGTGAATGCAAATAAGCACATAAGATTTTTCTGGATAAGCTGGAGGAAGAGATCATTCAGAAAAAAAAGAAAATCTCTTTTTAGAAAACTGTGGGTTAACTGTCATATTTACTCACAACTTGGCTAGACTTGCTTATTTTCTTCTGTGCAAAAGAAAATCCCCCCAAAAACGCTATTTTTAGGCCTCCTAAAGCAGGATCCCCCCTTAAGGGTTCGAGTCCACAACCGTGCCTTTAAATTCTGAAGGATACGAGTCGGGGCCCGAACCATTTATGTTCTTAATAGTCCGGACCTGGATCCTTGAGAAAGATGGATGCGCAGTATAGTTACACGGTAACTATTGCTGTGGAGTGAAGTTAGGAGGTACTTATAGATGCACAGTAGAGTTAAATAACAGTTACACCTGCGCGGTAGAGTTTCAAGCTTATACAGATGCGTAGTTACGGGTGCGCAGTAATGTTAGGAGTACTTGTGTGTGCGCAGTAAAATTACACAGCACTTACATCAGTGCATTAGAGTTCCACGGAACTTACGGATGCGCAGTATAGTTACACGTCACTTCTAGATACGCAGTAAAGTTAGAGGGTACTTGCATATGCGCAGTAGAGTTCCATGGAACTTGTGGATGCTCAATTGAATTACATAGCAAGTATATATGCGTAGTAGAGTTACGCAGCACCCATTGCTGTGCGGTAAAGTTACATACCACGTACGTCTGCGCACTAATGTTAAGTAGTACTTAGACCTTACAGAGCACGAATTTGGGGACAGAATAAAAAAATTCCAAAATTTGACTTCAATTTTGAAACTTATTAAATTAGTAGATTTCCGTGAAATTCAGTATGAGGAGGGTTTTCGAACACAGAACACGAATTCGGGGTCAAAAATCATAATTTCAGAAAGTTCAACAAAATTTTGAAGATTTTTGTTGGAAGGTGTAGCGAAAAAGAAAACCCCGCACTTGAAATGAAATAACTCAATTTATTTATAAGTACACTCGTTATATCTTTAGTATCAATAATTGAGATGTGCACTCGTACGCGTCCGTCTTTGAAGTGACCCGCGCTTGCAGGAGCGCCAAGGACAGCACTTACGGGTGGGGAGAGTGCCACACGGCAAGGGCGCCAATATTCCAACACTCCCTCCCGCACTTGCGTTGGCACTCTTTATTTCTTATTTCCTGTGGCAGATAAATCAAAGAAGTTTAGGAAAAAACAGATATATAATTTAAAATTAATCACACTCGTTATCGTTCACTCGTTACAATTATTCAATTATTCATGATTTCGCTCGCTAATCGATAATGCAACTCAAATGAAAGAGGCTTTGTCATTATGTCAGCGACTTGATTTTTAGAACAGATCCACTTGATCTCAATTAGTTTACGTTTAACGCATTCTCGTACATAATGCTCTTTGACCTCAGTCATGTGTCTCAATTTACCATTACCACTCTTTTTTGCGCTTGCTTCGGCAGCTTTGTTATCACACCAAAGTGTGATAGGACAAAAGGACGTATTGAGAACTAGCTTAAGTGAGTTATCTAAGGCTATTAACTCTTGGCATGCTTCACTCATAGCCACATATTCAGCTTGGCATGTGGATAAGGCGACGTATGACTGCTTATGTGTCTTCCAAGCAACTGAATCTCCATACAGCTTGAGAATATAACCACAAGTTGTAAGAGAAAGATTGCAATCGGCGAAGCTTGCATCTGAGTAAGCTTGCATGTCATCTCGATTCCCAACAAACTTCAATCCAAGATCTTTAGCTCCTTTCAGGTATCTGAACACTCGTTTAACCATTTTCCACTCGTTGTTTGTTGGATTTGATTGACGTCTGCTTAGAACATTCACAGCGTACATAATGTCTGGTCTCGTTGCATTTGCCAAGTACAGAAGAGATCCAATAGCTTCTCTGTAAAGATTGGTTTCTGCACCTTTGTTGTCAATAATAGTTTGTCTTTCGTTTAATTCCTCTTGTTGTTTTCTTTCTTTATTCGCGACTTGTGTAGTGACCATTGGAGTTCGTTGTGGATGCATTTCTTCGAACTTGAACCTTTTCAGGATTTTATCGATGTACATTTCTTGTTTCAAGACAATCTCTTGTTTCTCTCTCGATCTCTTGATTTCAATACCCAAGAAAGTTTTAGGCGTGCCTAAGTCTGTCATTTTGAATTCACTTCGCAACACTTTCTTGACTTCTAGCAATCTCTTAGCTTCATTGCTAACTATTAACATGTCATCGACATACAATAGCAAAATCAAGAATTTATTGCCTTCACGCCATGTAAATAAGCAGGGCTCTGTATCATGGGATTTCAATCCAGCTTTCACAGCTACATCAGTAAACCTTATACGGCATATACTCTCGTTATACCCTGTACCTTCGGGTATTTCCATGTAAATATCTTCGTCGATTGTGCCGTTTAAAAATGCGGTTCTGACGTCTAATTGATCAACCTCTAAGTCGTATTTGTTAATGATTGCAAATACGGATCTCACTAAAGACAAGCGAGAGACCGGTGCATATGATTCAGTCAAATCATAGTAGTTTCGGTCCTTGAAACCTCTAATGACCAGTCTAGCCTTGTACTTAGTATTTCCATCCTTATCGAGTTTTCTTTTAAGTACCCATCTCGAGTCTATCAAATTGGGCTTGTTTTGAATCGAAGTGAGTTCTGATCGGTCGACCAAAGTCCAGACTTCATTCTCATTCATCGATTCCAACTCATTATCAATCGCTTCTTGCCAGTGAGACTTATCTCTCGTTTGCATGGCTTCCTTATAAGAAGACGGATCACTGTTAATTTCGGCTAACAGAGCGTGATAACTCGTATCGGTAATTTCACTCATTGTATCAGGTGTCATAGGCTGTATACTCTCGTTTCGTTCGTCACTCGTTGATTTTTCCACATCATTCTTAGCTTTCTTAAAAGGGGTTTCGTCCGAGTTCAAAATGTATTTCTTTGGTCTTCCTCTCTTCCTTTTAATCTCTCCCTCCATTTTTGAGATTTCTGAGGATCCTTCACTTGTCTCTTGTTCGAACTCTACAAACCATTTTTCTTTATTTATTTCAACGGGAGGGAAAATCCGATTTTCCACGCTCTGTTTACTATATTTATCCCCGTAAACAAGCTTCTCGTTGAAACGAACATGTCTGCTCTCGTATAACTTTCCTTCTTCAGGCTTGAACAGGACAAATCCTGAAGGAGTATATCCTACAAGAATCGCTCGTTTAGCTGTATTTCCAAATTTTGGCCCTACGTTTCTTTGGATCTTCATGTAAGCCAGACACCCAAAACGTTTAAGTTGATTGATGTCAAAACTTTTCTTATGCGCAAACTTCTGAATAGGTATCTCCATATCTATGGATTTATGTGGAGTCCTATTATAAGTATATATGGCAGCTCCAAGAGCTAGATCCCACATATCATTAGGAAGTTTGGAGTCATACATAAATGCTCGTACAATTTTCTGAACAGTTTGGTTAAAACATTCGCCAGTCCATTGTGCTCAGGAGTATCCGGACTTGAATATCGAGGTTCTGCTCCCAATTTGTTCAATACTTGAATCGTGTGACCTCCTGTGAACTCTGTTCCTTGATCTGATTGCAAGTAACAAACCTTTGCATCGAAGCCTAAAATATTACGTCCACTCTTTATGAATGTCTCCAGACATTCCCCAATCTCACTTTTCGCCTTCATGGGGTATGCCATAGCCAGTCTCGAATGATCATCTATGAATACAGAAATGAATCTGTATCCCTTTGGATGCGTCTGTGGACTTATTGGCCCCATTGTGTCCGAATGTATTACCTCTAGTGGCTTCGACGCTCGTTCTCTCGTTTTGGTAAATGATAGTTTATTAAATTTCGCCACCAAACATATCTCACAATCCTTGATAGACTCGTCAAATATAGCCTTTTGCAGGTTTTTATTGTCCGGATATTTCCTTTGCATTGTGTTTAAGTAGTCTACAGATGCATGCCCAAATCGTACATGCCAGAGTAGTGCCTTATTTTTGTCTGAGAATTTTTTATACTCTTCGTTAAATGGCGTTTCGTCACTCGTTGGTTCTTCCAATTCTGCAGACTGGATCTCATCTATATTATTCAATTTCCGATCCCAAACTATGGTATCAAAATTAAAATTTTGAATATTGGGAATAGTTTTCTCATCTGAGGTTTTCGGAACGACTTGCTCTGGCGGTTCGTTATTATTTTCTGTCGCTAGCGGTATGTCAGACTGAGAATCTGATTCCATACCTGCAGGAAACCTTTGAGTTGCAGTACTAATTAAATTCTCATCTGTTTTCAATTATGATTTATCCGTGATCCCGGTTTTACTACGAGTCATGTATCTAGGTTCATCAATGTTTTCTGTCGTGAGATAGGCTATGTCTTTCGTTAAATTACTCTCGTTTCCTCTCGGACATCTATTTTCAACTTTATCTATTTCCAGTTCGATTATCCAGAAAGGTTTCTGATAAATTCCCTTGATAAATGACTCGTGCGAAACAGGATCAAAAATATCGATTTGCCTGTTGTCCAAGTAAATACTTAGCCCCATATCCGCCAGTTTTCTTAAGGACAGTAAATTTTCCGATAAAGCCTTAGCACATATAACGTTCTCCAGGCTCATAATCTCACCGTTATTCAATTTTATGTTTACATGCCCTGCTCCCTCCGATTTCAAATCGGCTCGAGCTTCGTTGTTCGCGCATTTGATCAAGCTTCTATTAGTTCGATCAAACGTTTTGAATACGAGCCTGGAGTTCGTCAGATGCTCGGTAGCTCCAGAATAAGCTAGGAATCTTGCAAAGGTATCGCTGTTTCTGACGTTACTCTCGTTAGTCAATAATTGGCCTTCTACACTCGTGCTGTAACTAACAATACTTATATCGCTGTTTTCTACGTTACCTTTTCCTGATTGCCTGTTCTGATTGTCATTGGAGTCGTCCTGATTTCCTTTGTCCTTATTTTTATTTAGATTGCCACCAGATCCTTTATCGGAATTTTTCGCTCGTTTACCATAATTATTACGACCATCACCATTAGTTTTGCGTTTACCTCGGAAGCTCTTGTTATTATTAGCACGATTAAAATTAGCTTTATTGTTGTATCGTGAAGATTGCTGCTTATTGTTTGGTTTCTGATCCTTTCGTTTGGCCAATCTCACAGGACATTCTCTCGCAATGTGTCCAATTTGCTCACACTCGTAACATTTTGGCTTTCCGTCGTTAGGACACTCGTCACTGCGATGACCTTGAGCACCGCAACCAAAACATCGATTCTGAGCATCATACTTCCTAACACTTAGAGCTGTCGGTTTCAACTCACTCGTTTGAGTCTTGTTCGCCTCGTGCTTTATAATGAAGGCCTTCAATTGTTCGTACGTTAAGCCCTTGCCAGTCGAATAGTCATTCATGAAATCAAGATTTTCCACTTGTGGTATTGCGGTTGAAATCGCATTAAAGAATGCATCTCTCTTTTCATCATCTGAGAGAGGATTCACGTTCGGTATACTGTCATGATTTCGCACCAATTCTTCGAATCGGTCCCAAAACTCCGCTGCCTTTTCCTTGCTAGGGACGTATTCCATGCTATAGAGTCGTTTTCGGATCGTCATGGTTGTTAAATTGCTCTCGTATTGTTTTATAACCTTAATTTTACTCAATATTTCAACTGGATCTTTAATCTTGTCAATCTTTGAATAGTAGCTTTGATCAATACGATTGATTAGAATGTCTCTAACCTTAAATACATGCTGCTCTCTCGTCGAGTCGTCTACAGTGAATTTAGGTTTTACACTCGAATCAATTATGTACAGCAAATCTAAAATTCGTAACTCGGACGTGAAAAAGTCCATAAAATGATCGAATTTGATTTTATTTGTCAACCTGTACTCTCGTTTACTTGGATCCTTGTTGATTAATTCCACTCGTATTTTCTCTCTCAACTCTTTAGCTACTGACTCATTAGGATTGGTGTGATTTAGGTTGCTCGAATCGGTTTCCGCTCTTTTGATTTCACTTCGTATCAAATTAATGAGATCCGATCGATTAATCGTAATCATCTCATTTTCCGTTCGAGATACATCAACTCTATCTGCAGATCCAGCTGGTTCAATCAATACTTCATTGAGTCTCCTTTCCAATTGCTCGTGGACTCGAGATTCTCCTGTCGTGGGACCAACTCCACTCCGAGTATTCACATTTTTGTTTGGATTCATATTGGACCGGCAATGACCAGGCGGAGGATTTGTGGGTGTTGCAAACCTTTCCGTGAGTTTCGTCATATGACTTATACCCTTCGAGAATTCCTGTGTCATCTCCTTATGTGCTCTCGTCATATCGTTCAGTGCAGTTGAAACTTGTTTTAGAGCTTCGACAAATTCTATGTTTCGATTGCATTCACTCGTGTCTGCTGAATTATTGCGGCAAAGGTCGTCTGCTGCGTTATATTCACCATCAGACAATTCTGTCCTGATGTCAGCCTCTCTAGGAATAACCAGCTTGAGACCTTCCCTTTCCTTATCAGCAATTGCTTTCAGAACAACTCTTCTTTCCGTGATGCTAAGGTTGCTCAATCCTGTAAATTTAAGATATATTATAGCAAATGTAACTCATTACTATGGCCTTCACTCTCTTAACTGGACACAAGCTAATTAAGTAAAAGCGTAACTCGTCAGTACTCATACAGTGTCAGAGCGCACAGCGAATAACACTATAGGAATACGTTAGAGGGAATTTGAAATGAATCTGAACTCGTGTTATACAATCGGTCTATCCGTTGTGATCACGATGCATACTCATAAAATTTCAGAGCGCACAGCCGTTAAAATTTCAGATATGTCATGGTGAGAACACAGTCATCTATTTACACACTCGTTAATTCTCTGTTATTTTTTTATACTCTCGTTTTTAATAGTAAATAAAGATATACCAATTGGATATTCCTTGTCAGATTCAGTTTTAAAAATGATTTTGTCACCGGCATGGATGACAGTGATTTCCTCCTTAGGATGGACAACCTCGAATTTAAAGATCTCCTGATATGTGCGGAAAAAAGCCAGCAGAGTGAGTTCATCTGTGTGAAAAAAAAAATTGATTAGCATTTCGAACTCGAAAGTTCATTGCCTCACTACCCGATTCGGGTAGTGTTTCTAGGTGGATAAATACTACCAGTGTGGGTCGACCACACCCACGACGGGTCAACAACACGCAGTATTCCCCGAACGGTCACCCATCCAAGTGCTAACCGCGCCCAACACTGCTTAACTTCAGTGATCTAACGGGAACTGGTGTTTTCAGCGTGGTATCGCCGTTGGTATCTGTGTGAATACATATAAAATTAGTTTGAGATATATATGTATATATTTCATTGGTCTTTATTTAACAGGTCCAGTTAAAGAAATTTTTATTTTATAAAATATGTATATATTCCCACTCGTTAAAACATTCGTTCAATCTATCGTTATTCGTTCATATTTTATAAGTGCAAAGCTTCAAAGTAATAAGGATAGTTGGAACTGTTTTGATTTTATTGTACAATTAGAAACGTATGCACTTGTGTATTCATGGAAGACTTCCATACACACATACTGACGCTTGTAATGTGTATATATATATATATATATACACATATATGGACAGTAGACGACGCGCGAATAGCGTACGCACACAACATTTTGGGGCTATGTGCATATATCGTGTTACATCGTTCCTGTACAATAAGACCCCTATATGCACATACATTATCGAGATTCAGTCATAGCTATGCGTCTACGGTGGACGTACAACTCGTGCGTGCTATTGCATGTGCATATATGTACCCATCCGCGCTCGCAGTCGTTCTCTCATTTCGTATCTTTCTCTCGTCACCACTCGTCTTAATCAGCACTCGTGTAATCACTCTCGTTGGAGCTCCCTTCTCCTCTCGTACCCACACATGCGCGGCTCAGGTGTCTCCGCGAATGCTCGGCTTGCTGGGCAGGTTTTGTGGCTTATACCTGTGCGGGCCCATCGGATGACCTTCCCGGAATCGGCTGGGTCTCAACTTGATTACTTATTCGCTTTGCTTTCGAATTGCGAATATTCTCTATATGGCGGCCATTTTGACAAACCTGCGTTCTCGTGCCAGCGACCCCATTGCTGCATTTTCTCATTCCTCAGCAGACAGGCCCCAGAGAATTGTCGTCAAAATCGCGTTTCGAAAATAGCTGTTTGAAAATAAACTTCGCGAAACGTTGAGCCACTTCATTGCCTCACTCGTATATCAAGAGTCAGCTCTTGACTCAGACAATGATCTTTCACGTGCTCTAGTTACTTTTCACTTAATTATTTTCCACACTTGGACTTTGTTAGATAAATGTACTTACCGCTTTCCACGGTAGCCATCTTAGCCCCTTCGTTTGGCCTCTCGTTTGATGCAATTTTCCAACAGCCTCTCGTATACGTATCTCGTCGTCTCTCGTAGTAGATCTCCTCGGAATTTTCCTTCGACTTTACACTTTTCCAATTTTTGTTAAAAATCACTTCTCACTCGCGTAGTGGAAGGGCGCCGGGCCCATAACCTGTTGGAAGGTGTTGCGAAAAAGAAAACCTCGCACTTGCAATGAAATAACTCAATTTATTCATAAGTACGCTCGTTATATCTTTAGTATCAATAATTGAGATGTGCACTCGTACGCGTCCGTCTTAGAAGTGACCCGCACTTGCAGGAGCGCCAAGGACAGCACTTACGGGTGGGGAGAGGGCCACACGGCAAGGGCGCCAATATTCCAACAATTTTATAGAATTGGTTACTTTTCATGAAAGTCATAACAAGGGATCGGAATGACCTAGAAGGATATTTTTTTTAATTGAAGAAAAATGCTCTCTGAGTATAGAAAAATTATAGAGAAAGTCAGAAAAAAATTGTGACCTTGAAAATATGTGCTGAAGATGGAATTTTTGAAAAAAATCGTTTATTTAATACAAAAAACGCTTGGATCTTACATTTTATGTGTCATATATGTTTTTATATAGATTTTTGCATGCTTAATCCGAATCTGACATGTAAATCATTGTAAGACAAAATCCAACATGGCGGAGCCAATATAGCAGACCAAAATTGTAAAAGGAAACTGATGTGACTAAAATTTTCTACAAGGGGGTTTTTCGGGTCACTAATTTCATATCCAGGGTCAAAATTTGAAAATTCAAAATTGCGGATTCAATATGGCGGACCAAAGTTGAAAAAGGAAACCAATTTGACTAAAATTTGCTACAAGGGGGGTTCCAGGTCGCTGATTTCAAATCCGGGGTCAAAAAAGAAAAATTCGGAAGGGTGGATCAAAAATGTGCAGAAAACAGATTTGAACGCTTTTCTACATTCTGTAATTTTGACTTTGGATTTCAAATCAGCCACCTGCAAACCCTCCGATAGGCTATTTTAGGTCAAATAAACTTTGTTCTATAATTTTGGTCCGCCAACTTGGATCCGCCATTTTGAATTTTTCAATTTTGACCCCGGGTTTGAAATCAGCGACCTGGAAAACACCCTTGTAGCCAATTTTAGTCAAATCGGTTTCCTTTTACAATTTTGGTCCACTATATTGGATCCGCCATTTCGAATTTTTTAATTTTGATCCTGCATTTGGAATCGGCGACCCGAAAAACCCCCTTGTAGCAAACTTTAGTCAAATCGGTTTCCTTTTACAATTTCGGTCGGCCATATTGGATCCGGCAATTTTAATTTTTTGATTTTGACCTTGGATTTATAATCAGCGATCTGAAAAACCCCCTAGTAGCAAATTTTAGTCAATTCAGTTTCGTTTTAAATTTGAGTATGCCATATTGGCACCGCCATTTTGGATTTTGTCGTAAAACGATTTACATGTCAGATTCGGATTGGGCATGCAAAAATTCATATAAAAACATGTTTAGCACATTAGATTCAAGATCTAAGCGTTTTTGGTATTAAATGAACGATTTTTTTGGGCATAAATTCCATCTTCAACACATATTTTCAAGGTCATAATTTTTTTTCTGACTTTCTCTATAATTTTTCTATAATAAGAAAGGCTTTCTCTTTAATTAGAATTTCAAAAAAGGTCCACTGTGCGGCACCCAGCTAACCTGTTACCATCCTGAAAGGTTCCTGAATGATCACATGTTATCAGAGAAATTGTTACTTGCATGTCAGTGTCCTAGCAGGTAACGGCATAATCGCCGTAGTTTACTAGGGAGGCTTGTTTGCAACCGTTCCCTGTCAGACTAGTAACATGGTGGTAACAGCCGGCAGCGATCTTGCGGGACGAAAAACTTTGTGCGCATGCGCAAGGAATAGGCATTCATTGGCTCTGTGATTTCCCGCACAATTTAAATGTGCAAACTTGAATAGCTTTTACGTTGATTTTGGAATATTTTGTTTATATTTTTGTATAATTTGAACATATAATAATAATTATACTTATTTTGTATAGAAAGAATTTATTACAATATCAATATTTTACTTAGTTATTTAATTTTCATTTATACATATACATTTTGGGTCTAACCTCTAATGTAATTTCTTTTTCGTAGGGGTTCAGCTGATAAATATCTGTTTTTTTATAAAAGATATGTTCACATATTATTTCACTTTTCTGGAACTTATTTATCGTTTAATTACGTCCCTTCCCAACATTTTTGCGAAAGTATTCATAATTATAATTCCGAAACGATATATAATTTGAGGTTAAGCTGTCATTGCACGTTGCGTTTCCAAACATCACTTTATTACAAGCATGTGATTACAATGGCGGGATAATGTTACCTGCCTCGCTTGTAATTTGTTACTACTTGGAGTGGGAAATATATTGCCACTGGGTGACCAGCAGGGAAGTCACCAGTGACTGGTTTCCTGACTCTTGTTACAATTATGTGACTATTCGGACTAGTAACTGTGTTAGCTGGGCATTGCTAGTGTAGTTTAAATTATATGGATTTTTGTTGAACGTGAAGTAAATATATACGATAAAATGACACCTTCTTCAGCAAAATATCGATTTAAAGGGGGATTATATAATGTTCTACAAGAAGAATCCTTAGACCTGTTTCGGCAATCGTACTGGGGTTCGATTTCTGTGATTTCGGAATATCAGCAATCAGTCGTTGATACATGATCAGTCCTATAAGCGTAAATAATATCTAAATACGAGAATAAAAAATGAGTGATGGTTTTATACTCTTGTTTAAATTTTTACCATAGACCCTTAAAACTTTTTCATTGATGTCACTGCGCTCTTCGCGATGGTGTAAAACTCATGTATTAATTCTGTAAATTATATTGCATGAAAGGGCAGAAGTATGTTAATTTATGAATCTCAATACAAGAATTATCTCTCATTATACTCACAACCGCTTATAAATTATCGGAAACTTGTAGCACCAATAAATACAATAAAATAAAAAACCAAACAAAATGTTGATTCTTCTCGATCTGGAACCAAGAGGGTACAAACGAAAATATGAAATGTACAAACAGTACAAACGACGTACAAACGTATGCAGAAAGAAAATTTGTAAAAATTCTAATTCCGGGGGGCAGGCACGGAATTTTGATTTGTCTCTATCTGGGCAACCAATAGGGTACAAACGAAAATATAAAATGTACAAACAGTACAAACGATGCACAAGAGTATACAAAAAGAAAATTTGAAAAATTCCAATTTAGGGGGACAGGCAAGGAATTTTGATTTGTCTCCATCTGGACAACCAATAGGGTACAAACGA
>CAKNXH010013685.1:0-10326 GCA_932178445.1 Andricus quercusramuli
TTTTAGATATAATATTTGAGTTTATTAAATATAAGAAATTACAAAATGAAAGAGAGATAGCTGAAGTTAATTGTTTAAGAAAAAATAGAAAAAGGATTTGTTTTTAATGAGTTGATTTTTGATTTAACTTGTTGTACTTTGTTTTCATTAAAATGTCAATTAGCACTGGTAACTCTCGGGCAGCGAAACTCCTCATCCAGATCTCCACCTTGAAATAAAGGAAGATCTTAATGACGAGTTTTAAAAGAGAAATTTAAATATTGTGAGTTATTAACTCATTGATAAAAACTTACCTAATATAAATAATCCAATTTGTGCTCTTTCAAACTTGGCGAGTAACTTTGGGGATTCACTGAATATTGGAAGATTCTTCGATAAACCGGTTTTGTGAATGGTTGGATTTCCTTTCAAGTTGAATGGGAAAATTACTGGTACTGGTGGTGGCGTTTATTACCGTCCTACGGTAACGTTGATCTTCCTTCAGGTGGCTCTCCGTTCCGATGTTTGACAATGAGTATCTCGTCAAAGGAGTATATTGGGGAGCAGGTGGTCTCAGGTCCCCAGCAGGTAGTTAGGGTAATATAACTTTACAATAGGATTGTCAAGGGATCTTGGGGTTTAGTTTCACTGGCTTTAAAGGGATTTTGAAATTTACAATCGACTTCAGTTCGATTGAAATTTCCGAAGCACTACACTGACTTTACTTTTATTTTTCACGAGTTTTAATTTCGACTACTTGGAAAGAGGTTTCCAAATACCCGGAGTCTGTCTGTATTTATTTGGAGAATGTGCTCTGGGGCAGAACTTCCGTCCGATTTCGAATTTGAGATAAATTTAGAGTTTTTAGCAGAGCTTCCGCTTGATTTTAAATTTGAAGATACACTGACTTTTTAGCAGAGCTTCCGCCCGATTTGAAATTTGTAGATAGACTAATGTTCTGATTCTGATCCTGGGTTTATATACACCAGATTCCATTGTGGTAACAACCAAAAACTTGACAACCAAAAACTTGACGGCGAGGGGACGTAACAATTGAAATCAATTGATATCCAGATGTCCATATCTGAAGGCGTAGTGCACGGGGGTGACATTTCTAGAGTCCAAGGAATTGGTCATTGTGCCACCCTCTTTAATGTTTCTTGGCTGACTTTTATGAGTTGCGTTCGGAGATTTGTAGACAAGAAGTTATTCTATCAAGTCACTATATCCAGGTGTCTATAGTTGAAGGCGTAGTACACGGGGTGTCGTTTCTTGAGTCCAAGGAGCTGGTCATTGTGCCACCCTCTTTAATGTTTTCGTGGCTGACTTTTATGAGGAGAGTTCGGAAATTTGTAGGTGAAAAGTCATTGTATTTAACGGTGTATAGAAAGTGAAGATTTCTAAACTGCGTGGTATTACTGCGGAGTTCAGACTATTGATTTTATCATGATGGATAAAAAATGTATATGACCGAGTTTGTGCATTTTTATAAGTACATAATCCTTTTGTATCATAATTAATAATATAAATTATAAGTATAAATGTAGCGATTATTGAATATATAAGTATAAATAATATAGTTATATTACGTCACAGGACGTGACAGTATTGAAAAAAAAATTCAAATTTTTTCAAATTCAAATTCAAAAAACGCTCGTTTTTTGCTCGGCAAATTTATATTTTTTGAAATATGGAAAAGATCCTAGTTCATGGTATGTAAAACATGTTATCAATATTCGTTCAAAATTTCAAATCGAATCGTTAATTTCTCTTTGAGCTACAGTTACAGCCGTTTTTGAAAATGCAGTTTCGAGAAAAATGCATTTAAAGTTTTGACAACTGATTTTTGGTTATGAAGTTTAATTTTTCATACTCTCATAGCTCTGGGATCTTTTTCTCCGAATAGTATACTATCGAATTAGGCAAAAAAATTCGATTATTTGAAAGTGAGAAACTAGACTAGCCCCTCAAAAAATCATCTGAGTTACATGTTTTCACTTATTTCACAAAAATAAGTATTCAAAAAGTGTTGAGTGCTCGTCGAAAAGAGGCCTAGCACTGTTTACCTTTCCATGTTTCAAGTTCTGTGAAAAAAGTAGTGTTTAGAAAAATGTTCATAAAAATGGAGAGTTTTATAAAAGTAACTAAATTGCAGACTTGCTACCCCCTTTCCCCCTTCTTGAAGTAATTCTTCTCTTTGCGTGATGGTAACTATTTCGAAAAATTTGAAATTCTTTTGATTGAACGTTCTTCATTTGAAAAATGTCTAGTACAATGTTCTGAACAACTGGCGAAATGTAAGGGGGACAGACATGTGTGTGAATGTAACACTTTTTTTGTGAACACGATAACTTGAAAACTGTTGCACATAAATTGATGAAATTTTGAAGGCTTATTTCAACAATAATATCTCAAAACTGACAAAAGGTTTTCTAGCAAGATTTATTTCCCTTTTTCTAGTGCATAATGATGTTTTGAAAATAAGTTTCTCATAGCAAAACTTTTTTATCAACATACTCAGAAGTTGACGCTTATGCTCATTTGTATAATTTCAGCATTATTTTTTATACAGAAAAACTTTTCAGTTACATAATTTGAAGCTCAGGCAAGAATAGGAAAGACTTCTTGATTCGAGATGTTTTTAATTGAATAATTAATTATAATTATTAATAAATTGATCGATTATTTATAATGAGGTCGGAGAATGGTCATCGAGTGAGCGAGATCGAATCCACAGCTATTTTCCCAAGTTTTAAAGAAGCTTTTTCTTTTTCACGTTATTTTCCTCAGTAATAACTGAATAGAATAAAAGCTAATAAGAAAATGCAACCATTTGTGGTTCAATTTTTTTTATGGATGCAACTCTAATATAATATTTTAATTTCTGAATTATTCCCCTTGTATGAAAACTGAATGCTTTTGCTGGAAATTTGAGAATTCGGTGAAGGTGTCATTTCCTTGGTTGTAAAAGAAACTACTTTTAATTTGAAATAAAAATCTTTCTTGGTGGAAATGTCAACTATTACAGTTGTAGTTGAGAATTCATCTTTCTTGGTAGAAAATTATACTACTCGATTGAAATTTGACTACTTTGTTAACATTTAATTTTTTTAGAGAAAGATTCATCATTTTAGATGAAGATTCATCTCTGATTGGAACTCAAATTATTTTGTTGGACACTCATTTTTTTATAAAAAAAAATTATTTTTTGACTAAAAATATATATATTTTATTTTTCGTTGGAAGCTGATTTTTTTTTAAATTCAACTGCCTGGTGGAAAATTCATGTATATTTTGTTAAAACTTGGTCTTTTTTTTAATGAAATTAATCTTGTTTGTAGAAACTTGGTCTTCTTCGGTTCATAATGCAACTGATTGATTCATTAAACATGAATCTGTTTTGATTACGGATGTAACTATTTTGTTAGAAATTCTTCTTCTTCGGTTGAATTTAACTGTTTTTTATTTAAAATAAAAATATTTGTTGGGTCTAATATCAACGATAATATTTTTCGTTTTAAATTAATCGAATGTCTTTTTTGGTTGAAAATTGAATTAACTGGTCGAAAAAGTAACCACTTCGTTAAAAAATTATTTTTTGGTTGAAGATTAATATGGTTGAAAATTCTTTTTCTTTAAGTTTAAAATTAATTTTTTCACTGAAAATTTAACTTCTTTATTTTGGGTTAAAAATGGACCTCTTTTAGTTGAAAGTGTAACCATTTTGTTCCAAATTAATCCATAAATAAAAGTACGACATATTCCGTGAATGAATCCTGATTCTATTCATTTATCCGGATCTTTGTCTGTAATCTTACACAGCATCTGAACTTTTATCTAAATTAGTGTGATGTGTTACGTGAATATTTATGTAATGTAATTTGTCAGGGAGACAAAAAATGGAAATTTTAAATTATCGAATTTTAATAGCGTATCTTTTAAATTTTTTCAGAGTGCCTGAGGGATGTTATTTGAAGAAAATTAACCAATCGGACATACCTCTGATTCATTCTTTGTGGGCTCGTCGAAACCTTGCAGATCCAGAAATGACAACGAATCTTCTCATGACAAGGTTGAGATTGGGTGGAGGAATTGGACTATATTCAAAGGAAAATAACGAACTCCTTTCCTGGATTATGCACGGAGAATTTGGTGAGGGCCGCTGTGGCTGGGACAATAAAAAAAGCCAGAAAAAGTGGCTACGCATCTGTAGTGGCCAGTGCATTCACTGTAGTGAAGTAACTCATTACTACTTGCTTCAGTGATTTTTGTCGCTATATTCGAATCTCATTTGTCCCCATTACGTCAAGATTTAAAAATATCTGGAAAGTAATACTTTGTCGAAAATTCGTTTACCGTAATGAGAGTATAAATTGAATAAAAGATTTTTTTCTGAGATAAATTGTATAATTTCAATTACATTTTCAAGACTGATTGTGTTTTCTTAGTTTTTGCTGTAGACCAAACTGTGCTCGAGATAATGGCAAAAACTGGCAAACCGCCTATAAAATAAGGCTCTTAGAAGAAGTTTTCAATCAAGATGAATATTCAGCTTTCTGGGATCAAGCATGGGTAATAATTTTAGTCGTATTAATTATAATTACATGTTTTGTAACTTATTCTCGCTTTTGCTAGTACTAAGATATGGGTAAAAATGTTCGCCTTTGTAATATGATGTTACATATGGATACAAATAAAAAATTGACAAAATCCTGTCCCGAGAAAACCGCTGGCTTTCATTGACCTAAAAACAATTTTTTGCTATAGGATCTGATAATACGTAAGTCATTCTATAATACCTTGAGCAACAATTATTTATAATTTGCACGGTGTTTCTTTACTTATTGCACATTTAAAATTTTGTAATGGGTATATGTTTTCATAATAGAACAAAGAATTAGAAAAAGACGTTTTTGTAACGCACGCACGAAATGTTCGCTTTTCGAGGCATGTATTGCGTGCGGGAAGTGACCAATTCCAAAGCCGTGGTAAAAAGCAGTTATAAAAAGACTTTTTCTAGCTGTTGCGCTTGCGCATTTCGATTCAGATTTACTTTCCAGGACTGCCGAAATAATAACCTCACTTCATTATGATTTGACGATTAAGAGACCTGAAATTTCCGAAAATTTATCAATTTTCGATTAATTTCCGGAAATTCAGCAAATTTCCATATATTTCCGGAAATTTTGGAAATTTTCAAATTTTTCCCAAAAAGCTTTGGCTACCTGAAATTTCCGGTAATTTAGCAATTTTTCATAAATTACCGGAAATTTAGCAATTTTCCCATAAATTTCTGGAAATTTTTGGAATCTTTCCAAAAAACTTTCGAGACCAGAAATTTCCGATAATTTAGCAACTTCTCATAAATTTCCGGAAATTTTGGAAATTTAGCATTTTCCGGAAATTTTTGAAATTTTTGGATTTTTTCCAAAAAGCTTTGGATACCTTGAATTTCTGGGAATTTTCGGTAATATACATATACACCGGAAATTTTTGGTAATTGTACCATAAATTTCCAAAAATTACCATAAATTTCCAAAAAAATTATTCTTATTGTTTCTTAAATCGAAAATTTCCTGCATTTGTTACAAAAAATATCGTGTGCAACAGGTGCTGAAAGTAGAAAGTTGCAACTCTTGTGAAGTTTACAGTACTTGCCATCGGCTCATCTTCGGTTCGTTTCCGGCTTGTCTTCGGCTTGTTTACAGCTCGCCTTCGGCTCGCTTCCAACTCGCCTACGACTCGCCTCTGGCTCGTACAGCAAACTTCACACTCGTGTGGAACTGCCTACTTTCCGCACTTGTAGCACAATATACTATTTTAATCAATTTAGTGCTTATAACTGTAGTAAGCAAAATGGTTTTTGAATTTCCTCATACAACTGAATGTCACCCGGTGACACGACACTTTTTAAAGATTTTTGTAACAAAGGAGTTAGATTTTCAAATTTTAATAAGTGACAAATAAACATCACAGAGAGTACTTTTTTGAAGAAATTCAATCTGTCGAATAATTACTACAGCGAAAGTAAATATAATCCCAAAAAGAAACGTCGTATTGAAAAGTTTTGTTTCGCGTTCAGGAGATGTTCTCGTGAAATCTGCTTTTCAACAACCTCGGACTGGAGAATAGTCCAAGGCTTTCAAATGCGATACTTCGCATATAGCGTCTAAATTTTGAATGCGACTAAATGCGAAACAAAAATTTCAAGTAAATGAATCCTGTCCAATGCGGGATTTCGCGCTCATTAAGGTATTGCTCAATCCGAAGGAAACTGAAGACAAGTCAATCCTCATTAAAGCGAGACTTCTCTTTCATTTGAGTGTGAATGAGAGGAAAGTTTACAACAAAGTGAAAACTTTTAAATGCGAGGATTCGCAGGGGTTAACATTTTTCAACATCGTAAGGCGATTTGAATACTTTTCAAAGTGAAACGCCTGATTGTGATATAATTTAATGTTTGATAATTAATTTAGTTAATTCAGTAATGTAAGAACCCGAGTCGAAATGTAGTTCCTCCTTTTGTCCTTCAAACTCTCTATTTTCGAGAACCTAGGAGGATCAAAAAAGGATTTATTTCAATATAGGGTAAGAGCACCAGTTATTGGCACCTTAAGAGGAAATTTAGACTTTAGGAAATAAATAAACACATAAACTATTGAATTCTGAAATAGTGATAATTATACCGGCACTCCAAATTTTATGCAGAATACACTGGAATGTTGAATTATTATTCAAAGTTGAAAAAAACTTGAAAAATTATTAAAAATAAGCATGTAGCCCCAAAATTTTAGTGCTTGGCACTGCTAACCCCAGTTATTGGCATCCCTCGTCACCAGTGATTGGCACTACACTCACATAACCTCTTCAAACTTCTGTAATTGCGTTAAAACATTGATAAAAACAAATTGTGCATCTGAAAATATGAAATACATTTTCTATTAATAATTCTAAATTTAGTATTCTATAAATTTTGTTTTTGGACAAGCCAACATCTTTGACAGCAGCTATAAAGCCTAGCCATGTCACATATGTGTTCTTTGGCATATGTTTTTCTTTACTCAGAGATACTCTCGGACGGGCAAACATATGGCAATAAATAAAATAAAAACCATAAATGTTACTAATTTTCTCATTTTCTACTTTAAACTAGAAAAATTAAGAAACAAATTCAAACATGGATACATAAATATAGTTAAAAAAAATCACCCACCGATTAAATAAAAACTTTGTCTATTTATAATAACATGAATTCCTGCGTAATATTTAAAACATTGTGTGACAATATTATTAAACACAATATGTATAAAGATAATAAAATTCTATTTATAATTTAAATAAAACCAATATTTACCTATACCTCGAGGTATTATAATTGTTAGCTACTTTTTCGTCTACCTAGTAAAGACTTTTGTTGTTCCGGCACTTTTAACACTTCATTTTATCAGAAATACGTGAAATGGATCATGTCAACACAAGGTCTTGAGATTACATAACCTCACTTTTTCCGGCGAGGCAGGGGTGCCAATGAATGAAATCATTCCCGAATTGCATGGTCTGGTCATTGGCACTGGGGTGCCAACGACTAGAGACCATACTTTTTCTATTCATTTCCATTGGCACCCCCCTAAAATTAATTAATAAATTATTGCCGAGGTTCATTCCTTATTTTGATTATATTGCAAGTATTTCTTTTCAATATTCACAAAAATTGGAACAGATTTACTTGTTCACAAAGTTGTTTGAACAAAATTAAAAAAATGTTGTCAGCTAAAAATTTTCTTTAGAAAACCGAATAAATTCTTGGCACCCTAAGAATTGAAGTGAATTCATTATTTTATAACTAAATTTGACATTATTTTGTATGAATTGTGTATCTCGGTACACGCAGAAATAATGGTAGAATTAAAATAATACCATCAAAATACGATAAATGTTTGCATGTTCTTAAAATTTAACAAAAATGAGAGAGGGTGCCAATAACTGGCGAAGTGCCAACCACTAGTGCTCTTACCCTATTCCAAGTCCTAGTTAGGTCCACAAAATGTGCGCAAATTTCCACTTTTGTATGTTTTGAGGACTGTAAGAGGACTTGGTGAAATCCTCGTTACAGCCTTGTAGGTCCTCCAATAGATTCTCCATACACTCTAATGGCCGTGCGTCGTAGAGAGCACGCATTTTTGAAAAAGAAAAATTTTCAATTGAAATGTTCTTAATAAATAGTCACTTCTCTACATACAGAAATGTCACACGAATTAAGCTTCATACTTAACAAATGAACTCTAAAATAATAAACGTGATTTCTATGTTTAAAAATACACTAAAAATTTGTTTCAAATTAAAAGTATTAAAGTTGTAATATTTTAATCAAAATAATACAATTATTATCTAAATTGATTTTATTGTTAAAATAATCAGAAACATTCAGGATATTGTACTGTTGAAACACGGAGTAATACAATTATATTATTGTGAACATTACATTTTTTTAAATGTATAGTTTTGGACACTATGAGAACACATAAGCAATAAAATCCAAGTGATCAAATTTTTTGGTCTTTACAGTCTTATAAAAAAACAACGCATTGCTATTCTGGTGTCAAAATTTTTAATACGATCGACGTTTCGGCTCGACTTTAAGCCATTTTCAAGATCTGAAGTCAATAAAAATTGTCAGAAAACATCAATAAAAACTGACGTCACATCAATAATACTGTAGTCAAATTAATAAACAAATTAGTTTAAAATCAAAAGATCTTTAATACTCTAGCGAGATATTAAAGATCCATAAAATATGTTCTACATTTTTAGCGATAAGTCAAAGCAACATCTAACAACGATGACATGAAGATACATTGAACGAAACAGACGGGTGTTTGAATTTGATTGACAACAGTCTAAGAACGGAGTTTGGTTTGGTTACCACCAACCGATATTATTGACATAAGCAATGAATTAGTAAAGCACAAAAAATAAACTTAAATTGGCTGCAAGGATTTGGTGAAATCAATGGTATCATTTAAATCCTGCGTAGCTTCAAGATTTAATATAATAGCTCGGCTCGAGTCGAAAGAACTTTGTTGATTATTTCTCATTTCTGCAATTACAAATTTTAGCTTCGTTAGCTCATTTTCAATACCCTACGATAAAAAAATAGATTATTGGGCAAATTATTTAATAAGTGTCAAGCTGTGCTGCTAATTTTATTATTCACGTCAGCCATTCCATTATTATATGCCACAAATCATTTGATCACAATAATAATTGAAGTAGTGACATCAACTAATTAAATGGCTGGCGCGACAAAAGCGTTAGCATTATAACTGTATATTCACTGAATAGTTGGCCCAAATATAAATATTTTTAGTTTATAAGCCTCATGATAATAAATTTAGTTACCTATTTGTGAGCAGTTCATTGTTAACAAATGAATCTCATCACCCATCCTTCCTGCAGTTTCGAGATTTCTGGAATAGATGCTCTGCTCGTGTCGAAAGCGCGTTGGTCATGTGTCGTTCTCGAAATAAATATATAATAATGCAAAATAAATAAAAATAATGTATAATGGGTAAAATAAACCATAATAATGCTAATTTTAATAATCATGTCTGCCGTGCAATTATTTCGGTTCACAAGTCAGTTAATTTCAGTAATAATTGAAGTAGTAACATGAACTAATGAAATGGCTGGCACGACAAAAGAGCTAGCAGTATCATAGTTTATTAATTAGATGGTTGGCCCAACCATCTCTTTATAGTTTATCAGCAAAATTTTAATAAATTTAGTTACCTGTTTGTGAGTTCTTCACTGATGATTACTGAATTCTATCATTCATACTTCCTGCAGCTTCGAAATTCAGTGGAGCAGATCTGCTCGAATCGAAAGCGCTTCGTTGATCACGTCTCGTTTCAATAACTATAATTCTGTATTAATCAACTAATATTCAATAGGCTTACAAAGTAGTTGCGATAGATTTATAAATTACCTTTTTCGAAGTGAGATTGATGAGATAAAGGGTTCTTTTTTGTCGAACACAGACCACCCATTCCATCTCTTCTTCCTGCAGATTCCTGATATCTCCGCTTATTACCAGCGAATTTGTAGATGAATTTTATGAAATCCATGTAAACAAACTCAGGAGAAACATTGCAGGCCCACTCTAGAAATAAAAAATTTAGAACATATAAATAATATTCTCAGCTCGTAAGTCACTTACGAAATAGTCCTTTAAGCCACAAAGGATTTATCGACGGTTTCTTCCCACGTTTTCCTTTGGCCGAATAGTTTGCTATGGTGCTTTCATAGACTTCCAGAAAAGTTTCATTGACAAGAATTTTCCATTTATCA
>CAKNXH010013686.1:0-39781 GCA_932178445.1 Andricus quercusramuli
AGTGGACACCCTTGCCTTAGACCCCTATCCATCCAGAATCCCTCGGAAATCCCCTCCCCTCCTCTTACCTTGTCTTTGGTCTCTTCATATATCTCCCTTACCCTTTCAATTAGGCCTCTCTCTACTCCCCTATCCTCCATTGCCTCCCACAACCTCCCCCTATCCACCGATGGAAACGCGGCTTTGAGATCCACAAAAAACGCGTACACTCTCGTCCCCTTCTTCGCTAATACTCTATCCACCACGTGCTGCATCACGTAGATATTGTCAATAGTACTCCTACCCGCCCTAAATCCCGCCTGCGTCTCCGGCAATATTCCTTTCCCCTCGACATCCTTCCGCAGTCTCTCTGCCACTACCATCGCGTACACCTTATACGCCGTATTCATTAGCGTAATCCTTCTATAATTTTCCTGCCTATCTCTATCCCCTTTCTTATACAGTGGCACTATTAGCCCTTCCCTCCACCCTCCTGGGAATCCCTCGCCCCTCCATACTTTCTTCACTACCTCCTTCAGCCTCTCCCTAACCTCTTGTGTACTAAACAGCCATGCTTCGTTCTCTACCCCATCCAGCCCTGCTGCTTTTGACCTTTTCAACTTCCTTATCTGCTTCTCTATCTCTTCGTCATTCAACTCCTCCATCTCTACCTCCCCCGTTCTTCTACTTCCCCCATCCTTCTTCCTTGAATCCGAGCCCTGGAATGATTCTTTGAAAAACTCTCTCCACTCCTCACTCCCTATCTTCTCGCTAACCCCCACCCTACGCTTCCTAAACCTATTTATTATCTTCCAGACGTCCCCTTCTGTCTTAACATTTGCTAACTCCTCTTCCAGATCTTTCTCCTTTTCCTGTTCTTTCTTCTTACACACCAATCTAAACCCCTTCCTCATTTCTACGTACTCCTCCCTTCTCGCATTACCCTCTTTCCACTTCTTTTACTTCCTCTTCACCTTCCTCTTCATCTTTTTACATTCCCTATCCCACCACGGCTTCACCATTCCTTTCTTCTTCTTTCTAAATACCTTCTTTTGCAAACAACCTTTCACCTTCTCTTTCAGATCCTCCCATATCTCTTCCCTTGTCTTCCGCCACCCTCACCTATTATCCACAGACTCAGTGGCTGATGGTCTGATTCCACCCTCCCCTCTACTGCGAATTTTTCCGTCTCCTCCCAACCTTGCATATTCATGACCACATAATCGATCACCGATACCCCCACCTTACTTACATACGTGTATTCTCCCTCTTCGTCCCCATTTGCCATACCATTCGCCACTGCCCACCCTCTATCCTCCATCCAGTCCCTTAGAATCTCCCCCTCCTTATTTATTACATTATCCTTCGATTTCCTCTCGAAGCTCTCCCCTTCCCTGTAAAGTCCCCCTTCGCTCCCCATTCTCGCATTAAAGTCCCCACCCAGTACCACCATACCCTCTTCTCTTTCGCCCAGCAGGTCTTCCACTCTTTCTTTAATTCTTTCCATCCCATCCTTGTTGTACACTGTCACAAACTTACACTTTATCCCTCCTATTTTTATTTCCCTCATTTGCACTCCCTCCCCCTCTTCCTCTCCATGAACTTTTTCCTCTAATCCATCTCTAACCCCGGTTATAATTCCCCCACTGGCCCTTCCTTTCTTCTTCACTCTGACCGCCTCCTGAAGTCTCCACCTATACCCCCTTGGTAGCTTTGGCTCTATTCTATCCCATTCCTTTCTTTCTACCCACGTCTCTACCAGTCCAACAACATCAAATTCTTGGATATACTGCCAGAACTCCTCGTCCTTCTTCTTTACCCCTGCTACGTTCCAGTACAACACCTTCACTACTCCTCTACCCTGCGTTACCCCCACCCCCCTACTTCCTACGAAACAAATCCCCCTGCACTTCCTTCAACACCTCTCCCTCCTCATCCCACACCCACATCTTCCCGTCTACTCTTATTTTCCTATATCCTACCTTCGCCGATCTCCCTTCTCTCTTCTCCCTCCTCGCCCTGTCATAAAGCATTCTCTGTACATCCCTTTCCTTTCTCGTCAAATCGTGATCCATGAAAACTCCCGCATCCTGTATCCTACTCTTATTCCGCATTACCCCCAGCTTTTCTTCCCAGCTCTCCAACTCCACAACCGCCACTTCCATCTCTTTCCTCCCCTCCAACTTAATTTTCCCTACCCTGCCTTTAACCCACCCTATGCTCTGTAGCAGCTCTTCCACGCCCTCCCTTTCTTCTCCACTCTTTAACTTCAACCCTCTTATCACAATATTATTTCTCCTGTCTGCCTTCTCTTTTCTCTCCATTCTCAACTCCATTGCCCTTATCCGTTCCCTATCCGCCCTCTCCTCCTTTTCATTCCTACGCTCTCCTACTTTATCTTTTATCATATTCTCTACCCTTTCCCAAATACCTTTAATCTCACTTCCCCCACCTCCGTCACCTACTTCCATTTCCGTCCTGCCCTCCACCTTCTCAAGTCTCTTTTCCGTCCTTTCCTGCCACAGCCTGATCTCCTCTCCCATCTGCTTTATTTTAACTTCCTTCTCTTTCCTTTCCCTCTCTAACCCCTCTACTCTCTCCCTCATCTCTTTCATCTCCTTTTCCCATTTCTCATCTCTAATTCTCATTTCTTCCCTCATACCTTCCACCTGCTCTTTAGTCCCCTTCACGTCCTTCCTTAGCTCCCTGATCTCGCCTACCAGCATCCCGATAGCCTCCTTCTCTGACAATCCCTCCATTTTTTGGGGGGGGGTGACCTACGTGCTCTCACGCTTTTTTTGAATGGACTCTCCAATTCGCTTTTGTCCGGACTCTGTCGGCTGTCTCTCTTCCTCTTCAAGAGATCCTCCCCGTCACTTGTGCTCGACTCTCTCTCCCTTACCTTCTCGCTTCCTTCGTTCCGCCTTCCCCCTCTCCCAGACGCGCTACTCGACCCCGAGCCACGCCTTGTTGTCCGTCGTGGCACGTGGAAAATTTCCTCCCCGTCAACTTCACTAGCGGCACTGACAGCAGTCTCACTGCTTACCTCCCGCTCTGCCGCCGGTAACTGGGAATTCTCCATGCAATACCCACCGCGGCCGACAGATGTCTCTGCAGCTTCACCGCCAAATTTTCCCTTTATTTCCCTTGTTTTTTTTTTGTTCTTTTCTTTTTCTATAACTTACGGCCCCTGCAGACACCCCTTTCTCTCCCTTTACATCCCCTAACTCTGCTATAACCACCCCTGAGCCCTCAAATGCCCAAGACTCCCGACCGCAAGCTCCTCCGACTGCTTGCCAACCTAACCTCACTTTCACTATCTACCTTAATCCCACCTCACTCCCTCGTCAAAAACCACTTTTTATCTCCCCAATCCACCCCACACAAGTCTACTCACCTCCTCGGCTTCCACCCTCACACTCCACTCACACCTTCCACACAAATTCAGTAAAATCCTCTCACCACCTGTCACCAAACACGTTCTCACTTCCGCCACCAACATGCAAGTCCATAAGAAAATATATTTCCTACTCATAAAATTTGATATCTCCAGTGGTAAAGGTTTTAGGCAAGGACTTTTTCGGATTACTTTTGTAAAATACTATAGCTATATCAACATTTATGAATAGAAACTACATGTCAAGTCGATACAAGGCAAATACATTTGAGTAGCATGATTCATCTGCTCTCAAACCTCAGTGGAGCTACGGAAAAACGATTCTATCCAAATACTTGAAAGATAATAACGGAACAGCTTGCTAAATGTGTTTCAAGGAATTCCTGTGAATCGAATGTTAGAACAGCAGTGTCTTCTGATGAGTTTTAAATGTCATTTTTATATTCGTGTGCAATTTTCTTCTTCAGAGCTTCCTGCTCTTAAATTTCTAAAATATTCCAGGCTCTATTCTTATTCTGCAGACAGATTTAGATTATTTCTCTAAGCGAAGTTATTCTTAGTTGCGAAATTATTCTTAGTTGGCCTGTACTCGCTTAATACAACTATAAGAAAATTATCTCTAAATTCAAAAGGTCCATAGGAAAGGGAGGGGTTGCAGTTTATTATGCCTTTCCAATTAATCACAAGCCCTTTTATAATGAAAAAAATATGTTCAGAGAAAGACTCTTCTTCGAAGTCAAAGAATGGATTCATTTGAAGAGCAAAAACTGCCATTGATATAAAACTTAAATTAGACCTTTATTTGAATTAAGCCGAGGTGAGCCCAAAAGAAAGATATTATTCATATTTTTCTCTGAAATACAGGAAGCTGATAGGATTTTTAATATTATTAAATGTGCAATCATATGCATAAAGTTTCTACTGCCCGGAAGACTGTATACGAAGTTTTAATGTACGTTTGATCTGTATTTTTGAACGCTTAATATTTATTTTTCTAAAAATGCCTATAATTGAAGAGAAGGCATGTTTTGCAACAGGAATGATGATTATGTTTCTAATATATCAATGGATCTTCGCAATCATTAGTTTCTTAAATGTTTATTAGAATAACTTTGTCATTTAACTTTATATTTGAGCGACCAACACTTGCGTTATTTTAGCTAAGTGAAGTACATTGTTAGTAAACAGTTTCGCTATAAAAATATATTGTTTGTCGTACAAGCACTGTAAGTAATTACGTTTGCTTCTGCTTCGTTTCTTGTAATATGCTTTTAATCAAAAGGTTAGTGTACACCTTCCACCTTGGTTCATTATCTTGGAATGAACTGCCAAGCACAGACGTATCTTGAATGTAAAATGTTTTCCCCTGAGACCTCTGACGATGATATTTTGTTAAATTTATGTAATTGTTTTTCCTTATGTATTCACCTTAAAGGAATTAAATACAAGCTTCTAGAGTCACATACCAACAATTAGACCTAAAAATATTGACAAAATGTATAGTAAATCTGGTAATTGAAAATTTTGCTCTGTATATAATTGCTCTTATATTGAAAGGTTCCAATAAAAATAATGAACAGAGGCCCTTGAACGAGAATTCAGAAAATAGTAAATGTTGAAAAATATTTTGCAATTCTGCAATATGTGAGGTTTTCTCTTAAAATAAACCCGTGAAATCTCACTGATTAAAAGAGCCAGGATTGTGTCACTGACAATCAGTGAGATGCCACTGGTTCAATCAGTAGAATTCCGTCATTAGTAGATTCGGTTAGGTTCCCTGGTTATACTCAGTACCAGTAGTCTGTCCTACGCGTTGTCTTCCGTCAGCTGGTTTGGTATGACTGAAATTGAATATGACTGGAATTTTACTGCTCACACATTACAGTGAGAGGCGCGCGTCGTGACGACAGCACCGGTTTTTTAATATTTTTTATACGCTGCTTTGAGAATTATTACCCGGACAGGTTTATATGAAATTTAATAATAAAGCATGCTACTTTTTACCAAGCCTATATTTACATTTTGATTTCAATTACATTTTTCAAGAAATGAAGAAATTCATCCAGGGTGTCTGTAATTGATCGCATGTCACTAACTCTTGCCTTTACCTTATCAGATTCCAATAATATGTCAAAATAAAGTAGAATCACGACAAAATTGCTTTCAAAAATTTTATTTTATTTTTCTTGAAGACAGGCGTGATCAATTATACGTAATTCAGCAATCAGAAATTTACTCATGCACCTATATCCTAACCTGCAAAACTATTTAGACTGATACAATGGAACGAATAGGTTTTATAGAAGAATTTTTTTATAGTTATATGAAATATTTGATCTTCATATTAGGAAGCAGATCAGGAAGTGGATTGAAAAAGTTTACAACGTACGAAAATCAAATTTATGTAGATGCATACATATTACACGTGTGCAAAAAACTGCGACCTGATTTCGATCTGACATTGGACGCACGTCGATTGTCGGAAAACCGACATTCTAAGTTTTTAATTTATGATTATAATTCTACAACTCTAAACCTATGCATATAGAATGTAGATTGCAGATTCAGAGATACATAAAGACAATACTGTGTCGATCTGCTGATTAATATCATGCGACCTATATATAGTCCAACAATATACAAAAATGTGTCTTCAATTGTTACTTTAATAATTAAAATTTGTTCTAAGATTAGATAGTAATTGATAATAACAATTCCTTACATGTTATTCATCTAAAGATTTGTGAAATGTTTTTACAGGCTTTACAGGTTTATAATATTCATTTTCTTATTTAATATTCTCAAGCTAGAATTATAAAGGGAGAGGATCGTTACTGAAGTGTGGCCCAATATTATGTTGTTACTTGTTACCCTAGCTTCATTTTAATTATTTTCATCAAATAACAGTTTACAAAATTTGTATTCTAAATTTTTGGAATTTCGATTAATAATTAAGGGTGAGAAATTGCAGGTCATATGACATGTATGTACCTTAAACTTTCATTTAGTTGTATAGTAATAAATTAAAATTTTCATCAATTGTATCCTATAATATTTTTGTACAATTTTATACAAAGAAAAGTGGAACCGATTTTAACTCATTTTTACCTCTTTTAACTAAAAGTCATTTTCAGATGGGATTTTGTTTTTGATTACATTTGTTTGGCATTGTACAAAGAACTTAAGACCAAATTTACAAATATTTTATCAGGTAATTGAAAAAAAATTATCATAATTTATAATAATATTTTCCAATTGCTTTCTTAGTATAATTTCAATATTAAAAATTCGAAAATTCGAACAATATTATTGTTTTCCAATTAGTTGCTCACAAAGTCGAACTTGTTAGTATTGGGCCTCACCTTTCCTCAGCTTTGGTTTGTGATGAAGTCAAGTGAAATTTTTTAATTATCTTTAATGAGAGAACATGAATTAAATAGTTTCGAATATATCGTGATATTTTAAACCTATAAGAAGGATATGAATGGTAAAGCCGAATATTGACATTGACAATTTCGACTTTATAAACGACTGATTGGCGAATGATAATCTCAATTCAAAATCGAGAGTTTTAAAAATTTGAATTCAATTGAAGAATAAATGTAAAAATACGGTTATAATAATCAAAATTACCCACTTTCATCAACGTCAAAAAATTCTATGTTATTTTCCGGTTATTTCCCACTTCACAAAAAATTTTCCCAGGCATTGAAATCCAAGTTGAAATTCAAAAGTTCCAACTGTTAAAGCTATAGATTTCTTCATTCGGAGTATTGAAAACTGAACGACAAACAGAAGCAACCAAAATTAAAATCTTCTGAATTTTCAACATTCCACATTTTCCAAATTGAAGCATAAAAAATTCCCCATTCAAAAACTCTTTATAATGAACACGTTTTAAAATGGAATTCTTCTAATTTCAATTGATTTTATTGTAAGGGTTTCAAAATAAACATGATCTTAAAATGATGCATTCAAAATGGTAAATTATCAATTTCACAAACTTCAATTGTGAAAATTAAATGGTAAAGGCTGATAAAGACAGATAAACGCTTAAAATCCTTGCCCTTACTCTAATTTGCAAGATAACTCACGAAGTGTTTGAAAGAGTATATAAAAATCTCATTCTGAAAGATAATTAAATTTTTTTTAACCTTATTTACTAAATGGGAAATTCCCGTGTAACAAGAGTCCAGTAGATCAGTGTGAGTATTTTGTTTCTATATATTAAAAGAAAGATCACGTCACACAACATTCAAATATTAATTTTATTTCCAAGTTGTGCAAAAATTCCCTTCTTTGATGAAATACAAATTCAGGCCTTCCGATTACCGGTCTGGTGCTCAACCCACTAAGCTGCTAATAGTACAAGATTCATTTTTCAGGACCTCTTACAAGTGAATTTCATCGTGAATCCTAGTTTTTTGTGAAGTTTTAATTTTATACTTTCTGAAGCTTAGTGAGTAAATGTACCAGCGGAGTCTAAAAATTAAAAGTCAAAAGTTATCACTTGTTCTTTAATAATAATTCTACGATTATTTCGTGAAAATGCAGTATTCTGTTAAGAATTTGCACGAATTCTGAATTCTGCGGAAATTCTGCTGACCATTTTTCTCTAGAAATTCTGCAGAATCCATTATGCATAATGTCTGCAGAATTTCTACAGAAATGTCGCAATTGTTTCCCCTTGGGGGATTAATATTACAACTGCATGAATGCGAGTTCCTGAGCTGAACTGGAATAATCAGGACACATTATCACAAAAAACGAGGTAAAGCCTAAGCCAACAAAATTGGACGAGGTTGCAAAAAATACCACAAAAAACAGAAGTTAGATCGTTTTTTAGGCTCGCTGGTTACTATCAGAAAATTCATTGAGCATTCTTCAACAATTGCTAAACCAGTAACAGAATTGACAAAAATGGACTCAATTTTCGATTGGACATCAAACTGCGTAGAAGTGTTTACATTAAGATTGTGCAAAGTGTTTCAAACCGAAATAATGCCCAATTTAAGGGGCGCATTGATAGTGGATTCGAAAGACTTTCGAACAGCCCAGTTTGAATAAAAACAAATAATTCGAATGCCGCCCTTCGAAAGTCTTTCGAAACGACTTTCGACGTGCTCAGTCCGAATCGGAAAAACTGATTTACGCTGGGCAGTTCCAAAGTCTTCCGAGTCGACATATGACGCCCTTAGTTTCTTTATTCGAGTTTTTATTCAAATTGGACACTTCAAAAGTCTATCGAAGAGAATGTCGATTCAAACTGAATATATATATGAGGGTGATCCAAGATAACGTATTTTTGCATTTTTACCATCTAATACTAGAAACTGAATCTTCATAGAGGAAAAACTCTTGTGTATTTTTTCAGATTTGAAAAAAAAAAATAATTGAGCGAGGGCATCGTTAATCAATTTCTTATGGACTTTACCATAGAAAAACTTCTATTTTCCTCCGACTTTGAATTTAACATGTAAATTTTTGTCATAAAATAATGAAATTTTGGATATTCAATACTCAGGCTATAAGAATAGATCCAAAAAAATTTGTTTATTGAAAAACTAATTAGAAGTGTTATTTTTTGATCTACAAAAATGATGGTTTTTGACTAAAAAGGCCGAAAATGATGATTTTCAGGAGCTCATTTTGGGACATAAATGTGGGTTCTTTTAGTTAAGAATTACAACAGTTGTTCTTCATAGAGTCAAGAATTGATAATTCTAAATTAATCATTTTGAATTTCAATATCAATAAGATAATTAGCAAAAACTAGAAGAGATTCGTCCCTAAAAGGCGGAGAGTGCCCATAAATAGCCTCACGATGATGGGCGGAGCGATCCTTTCCTAATCAGTTTAAACACTTTAAACTACGCAATGAAACTTTTATACCCTAAGTTATACGAGTGTCCCATTATGTCCCAAAGGATAATAAAAGAAATAGAAATTTGGACCCTAAAATTAAAAATAAAATTTCAAATACATATTTATGTGATTTTTAATTTTAATACCTTTGTTACGCGTAAAAATGCTTAGTTGACTTTTCTGTGTGAGCTCGAAGTCAATCTCTGACTTCGAGCGCTTTATTTGCGATTATGAGTACAGATCTAGAACTAAACTCCTCAGAGAGGCGGCGCTTTATATATGCTAATTAGGCGTAGAGTGGGGGTAATTGTCGGCTCGTAACAACCCCCTTTTTAGATTGACTTTCGTCTCGAAGTTTTGTTTTTTATCTTCAAAGGTTTGGTTTTTTGAACTATGCTACATGTTTCGTAGTTTGACAATGATTCGGGAGTTGGTTGGGTTTGGTACGTTACAATATGGGATTGGTGGATTACTTTATTTCTATGACTGAATAATTTGATTGTTTTCGGAAAGCATTCCTTTATGCAATCGAGGATGCCTAATTTACCTAAAGTATACAGAGTTCCTAGTCCTAATGCAGCGTAACCTAAATATTGTAACCATTCTAAACTATTTTCTTTCGAAGTACTGAGCCGTCTGTGGGTGGCAATAGTATGTAAGATATTTTCAGTGTCGTCTAGGCTAATTCTGGCTTGCTTAAGTTCTTCGTGTGATATTTGTTTTGGAAGTTGTACTAATTTTTGTTCTGAGCTGTCAATGTCTTTTTATTCAAAATTTATCTCGTATGTTACATTTAACCATTGTGTCATATGAGTTTCATATGATTTTTCTAATTCCAGAGTATCGTAGCTGTTATACACTTTGCATCCAAATCCTGTAATTTTTTGGGGTTCGGAATTTTTTTCTGTTTTAACTGAACCTTCGCAACTTATGTCTAAGTCTAATGGTTTGGAGGGTACTATAATATAACCATTTATTATAGGTATGAAAGTTTCCTTGTGTAGCAGGTAAGGTGACTGATTGCATTTGGTTTCCGAGTATCTTCTAAGTAAACTGGCTTCGCAAGATTCGCTATCTACTAACTTGACATTAGGTTGGTTTCTTCTACATATTTTATATACATCTATCTGTTTACATTAATCGACGGTCTGTCTGTCGGTGAGCACGTAAGAGTCTCTGTATTTAATGATCATGTCATAGTCGGGGACTATTGAAATGTGGACTTTATTTACTTGTATAGGGATGGCGACTATTTTTTGCAAGGAACCTTCTCCTTTCTCAATTACCGGTATCTTCAGTACGTATGTAAATAGGCCTTGGATTACTGCTACGCAGAGGGTACTGATGTCTATGATGTGCTGGTAGTTTTCTTCTTTATTGTCAAAATGGTAGCGCGTACGTTGAGTTGTCTCGAATTCTTTTATGGTTTCTTTCAACATCTTTCGTGTTAAAATTTGGGGGTGTATTATCCCATGCTTTTCGTCGTTTATGGCGTTGATCGCTCTTTCAATATCCTCGTTTGTTTCATCTAATAGTATTGCTGCTAGTACTAATTTTGAGATGCCAAAACTATTCTTTGTTGCAGCATTTATTCCGAAAGTGAGGTTTTTTACAAACTGTCTGTCGGTATTTACCTTGCCAGTTATCCATTTATGGTCTGTTGACGAGGAGTCTAAGATCAATTTAAGTATTTTTGTGTGATTTGACAGGATGCTAGCTATGTTTTTGTTATCTGTATAAATTGTGTCGAATTCGGTGTTTATTTGTTTCAGGTCGGATTCGCTCAATGTTTCGAACAGAATTTTGGATATATCACCCACAAAATTCGCTAATCCTCTTTTTTGACGTTGTTTGCCTAATAACTTGTGCAGGATATTGTTTTTACTAGTTAGTCTATTGTAGCGGTTCCTAACCAATTGGAGTTCATAATAAGGTGTGCATTTATTGTTACAGGCTAGTTCTGCCATAGTTATGGTGGTGTCGATAGCTTTAATCCGGTTTTCGGTAGATGTTATATTGATAGCTCTAACCATTTTCCACTTTTCATGAAAGAAGTGTACTTTAGAGATTTCCTCGATGTAGACGTTCCCTTGAATTTTTTCGAGGGTATAGTTAGCACTGATGATCCTTATTTCTTATGCGTAAATTATTATTGTGTAATTAGTCAATAATTTCAAAAGGGCCTTTCCAAGAGGGGTCTAGTTTGTTAGACTTAGTATTGTTAATGATTTTTACTGTGTCTCCTGGTTTGCATAGGGGGTGTTTGTGAGTGATATTTTCGTCGAGTCTTTTCTCCGTTTTTTCTGTTTCTATTTCTATTCTTTCTCTAGCCCTTCGTAGGTTGTCTTCGTGTTTCTTTTTCCACTTTCTCACTAGTTCTGGATACGTCATGGTTGGTGAACACGCTACCGATGGGGGTATGTTAGCTTCTCTTCCAAACATAAGTTCAAAGGGTGAAAATCCTGTTGTTTGGTTCTTCATTGTGTTGATTGCAAAGTTAATAAATTTCAAATTGTCATCCCATTCATTGTTTCTTTCTGAAATGCTTGTTTTGATTAGGTTCCCTAGGCTGGAGTGCATTCTTTCGATGTTACCGTTGGACTGCGGATGAAAAGCTGTTGTTTTTACATGAGTGATGTGTAATGCTTCTTCAAACTGTTGCATCATTTCTGATAGAAAGTTTTGTCCCTGGTCTGTTAGGATTGTTTTGGGTGCTTCAAAGATGTAGATGTAGTGATCGAGCAGCCCTTCTATTATTGAACTAGTTGTCTCATTAGCCATCGGGATTAACACCGTATACCGGGTTAATCTATCTTGTAGGCTCAAAATATATTTGTTACCTTTTACTGTTTCGGGTAATGGGCCGTATATATCTAGGGCTATTTTTTCATTGGGTTTCAGAGGAATGTCTGGTATAATCCCCTCAGCTTGGTTCTTGATTCTTGTAGTTTTTTGGAGTTGACAGATGGGGCATGTTTTGACGTACTTTTTAATGTCTCCATCCATACCTATCCATTGTCCTATTTTCTTCGCTTTTTCAATGGTATTCTTTTCCCCAAGATGTTCCGCATGCGCTTCTTTAACGATATTAGTTTTTTCTTCTTTCTTTAATTCTCGGGTATTGTTGAAGAATATATGAAATCCTAAGTGGGGATACAAGTTAGATAGGTATTTCATAATTTCCTGTGCCATTTTTTTTCTATTGGTGTAAATAGTGGGTCACCGAATATAAATCTTATCAATGTCAGTTTTTTGCTCATAGTTTCATCGATGAACCAGCCTAGTTTCCGTAACCAATCCTCTTCATTATATTGTGGCATGTCCTCTTTATTTAATACTTTCCAGAGTTTTCCGAGGGCGTTGGGGTTTGTTTTTAATTTTCCTTGCGTTGGGTTCAATCGCCATGTCATAAAATCGTTGTAAAGTTCATTTTGTTGCGGTGTTTCGGAACCAGATGAATTATTGGGATCGTCGTTACTTGCTACTGATTCACACATTCTTCTGAATGGGATTTCAATTTTTTCTTGTAGTATTTCGTCCTTGATGATAGTGAGGCGTTTAACCGGTGTACCCAAAATTTCGCTGTCTGATAGCTCATCGTCGGTAGTCAAATCTATTCCGTCTAGCGCTTGTTGTAGAATGTCGTTGGTGTGGATTGGAAATAGTCTAGATAAGCAGTCTGCTACTTTGTTCTCCTTTCCTTCAACATATTCTATTTCATACTTATATTCCTCTAACCGTAATCGCCATCGTAAGAGTCGCGAGCTAGGGTCTTTCACATTGTGTAACCAAATGAGTGCTTTGTGATCAGTTTGGATTTTGAACTTGTTTCCTAGCAAGTATTGACGTAACCTTTTCATTGCCCATACTATAGCCAAGAGTTCTTTTTCTGAGGTACTGTAATTTTCTTCTGCTTTATTAAGGGTTCTGCTGATAAATAAGCAAGGATGTCCGGCCTGGGATAGCACTGCGCCTAATCCTTGATTTGATGCGTCGGTTGTTAGAGTTTTTCAATTTTTCAAATGCTGCTTCACACTTTGGAGTCCAATCATAAATTTTGTCCTTTTGAGTTAACATGGTGAGTGGTCTAGCTATAGATGAAAAGTTCATTATAAACTTCCTATAATATCCGGCTAATCCTAAGAATGATTGCACGTCCTTAGGTGTTTTCAGCTGCTTGAATTCTTGGATTGCTTTGATCTTAATAGGGTTTGGCTTAACTCCTTCTGCGGTGATCAGGTGGCCTAGGTATTCTAGTTCTGGACGTAGGTGCTCACATTTTGATGGTTCTAATTTCAAGCCTAATTGTTTTATTCTTTCCAGGACAGTTACTCAGTTGTTGTTATGTTCTTCTAATGTTTTTCCAAATATTGCAATATCGTCAATGTAAACGAAACATTCATTCCCAATTAGTCCTCTGAACGCATTGTCCATCATACGTTAGAAGATAGCGAGTGCGTTTTTCAGACCAAATGGCATCCTATTATATTCAAAATACCCTTGTATAGTAGAGAATGCTGTATATTTTTTGCACTCTTCCTTCATGGGGATTTGGTGGAATCCTGCACTAAGGTCGAAGGCTGAGAAAAACTTTGCATTTCCTAACTGGTCGAGAATATCGTCTATTACCAGGAGAGGGTATGCATCCTGATCGGTGTCTTTATTAATCTGAAGATAATCTACTACCACTCTAAGCTTTCCTTCTTTTTTAGGGACTATCCATAGTGGTGAATTGAAAGGTGATTGGGACTCTCTTATTATACCTTTTTCAGTAATTGACTTGTTTCGTTAAGTGCGAATTCCTTGTGTTTTCCCGGTAGTTTATGGGATCTTAAGTTGATAATTTTTCCTGAGTTCAAGATTATTCCATGTTCAGTTAGATTTGTACAGGGTAGGGGCTCTCCATCTAAAGTAAAGACTTCTGAGTATTGAGTCACGATTTCTTTTATCCGTTCTCTAATTTTTGGTTCAATATGTTTTAGGTTCAGGCAATTTCGAAGTTTTTCCAATCGTTTGAAGTAGTTTGAAGGGTAATCACCCCCTTCTTGGACATGATCTACGTCTCGTGATCTTACAGACGTAATTCTGTGGAATTTAATTTCCTCGGGTATTTTGATGGGTTTCTGGGAATAGTTATAGTATGGTATTTCTACCTTTTTAGTGTATATCGTGTATAGCCTATCAGGAATTTCTTTTTGGTCTTCTATCCAAATTATTTGATTTTCTTCATCGGGTACATTGATTTTACAGATTTTTGTTGAGTTTCAGGGTAGGTAGTCTCCCTCAGAATACAATGGTAGTTTCCATTTGTCGATTATGAAATCAGTTTTTGTGATAGCGTATATGGGGTATTTCTGGAAGAATGGCAATCCTATTATTCCATCTTCTAATAATGGGAAGTCTTCTTTTACTATGTGGAAAAGTTGTTTTTTTCCAAAATACTGTAGATAAGTGGCTTCCGTACTTTCATGGTGATCGTCTCCCATTGAGAATTTTTTATGAAACTTGAAGGTTTCTCGGTCGGGCTGTAAATGGTTTCTCTTAATTATGTTGATTGCTGCTCCGCTGTCTACTAATAATTTGTATATTGATCCATCGTTTCTTCTTCTTCCATGTATTGATTGTAATTTTCCGGATAATCTAGATATTCTGCTTGGTCCTCGTAATTTATGTGCTCCTGGATTTCCTCCGTTGTCATCTCCTGCCCTTCTAAACATTCTTCTTGGGGTTCCTGTTGTTCTTGAATAGTTTTCACTTCCGGTGGTCTTTTTTGGAACTGTCCCAGTTAAAAATTTTGAGGTTTTGAAAAACATTGGAATGCAAAATGGCCAGGTTTTCCGCACTTGCGGCAGGACATCTTTAATCTTTTGCTTAGTGGGAAATTCGAGTTTGATACTCTCGCCTGTCGGGGTGTGGTATTTGCCGAAGGTCTAGTTGCCATCGGGCGGGGTTGAAATTTAGTAGGTTGTCTAGGCACTTCGCTTTGTCTAAGTATTCTATCTTTATTTTTTTCTCGTTGCCAAGCTTCTGCTTCCAGTGCTTCTTGCAGGGCTTTTGTTCGTGTGGTAGGTTTAATTGGTCTAACCTGTGACGAAATATCGTCTCTTAAATTCATTATGAATATTTTGATCGCGCTGTTCTCTTCTATCTCTAGGGCCATTTTCCTTTTCGTTCTGGAAGGGTATTCTGCTTGTACCGCTTATACAAGGTCCTTGTAGGCATCTCTGAAAAGAAGGCTAAAAGTTTGAACTCTAATTTTTGCAGCTATTGCAAAATCAAGAAGTAGGTCTTGATTGTCACAGCGTAAACGAGCTCTTTTTACGCTTTTTATCCATTCTTGGATACCGGCATCGTTAGTTCCATTAAGGATTTTAATCGTTCTTATCATATCCTTTGCTGGTGCTAGGGGAGTGATTATAGGGGCTGTTCTAGTGGGCAGCTCATTGGGTCGTTCCGTTGACATATTTCTTGACAGTGCTGGATTCGTAAATGCAGTTTGCTGAGAGGTTGACTGTCTAATTTCTAATATCGGAAGCTCGGTGGATCGTGGGAGCTGTTTTATTATTCCTCGTCTAGGGACTTCAGTTTTTTGAGCATCAGGGTCCGAATCGTCGTCTGTTATAAGTGCTGTATTTTTTGCAACTTGTTTAATTTCCCGTCTCCTGTTGTGATTTTCATCGTTGAGTGTAGCGAGTTCTTCCTTCATTTTGGAATTATCTAGTCTCAACGCTTGCATTTCCAATCGCAATTGCTGAATGGGATCCAGAGTTAATAAAGAATTCGGTGCTGTGTGCGTTGGAGATTGTGCCCTCGACGCGAGTTGAGTATTGTTGGGAGAGGTCATTGCCGTAAGGAATAAAGGAATCACATCGTGTGATGAATCAGAAGTCTCGTCAGTATCGTCAGTCGCGTAAGTTGCACCGTTGTTATCTCGATACTTTGCGTATGACAGCGTAAAATATCGGCCTCGCTCTTGTTATCTGATACGCGCGGTTATCGCTCGCTTCGGATGTTTAGTCTTCTAATACAGTGGAATGCAAGGATAGCGTCTATTACAATTCTCTTTGATTCCAAAGTAATGGTTTCTATTATTTTTGAGGAAAGGCATTGCTCTGGAGCACCAGGACTATACCTTACCGGAATTGCAAAACTTCGCGTCCTTTCTGGTTGGCAGCTGGGAGTCCGTGGAGTTCCTCGTTGTTAACCTGGATTTGGGCGTTGGCCGATGACTGGTCTTCGGTCTTCCAAGCGTTGTTACGCAGATGCGTCTTCCGCCTGATTGCGGGCCTCGTTCAATTTTTGAATTTCGGAAAACAGTGGCTTTACGTTGTATAGCGGCTACTCAATGCACCAACTATTTTTAGCCAACGTTTTCCTAATTTTCAGGTTGTCGGGTCACCCGTAGGTAGATCCGGAGTTCAAGTGAATTTCGTAAAATTCTGTCCTTTCTCGTCTTAAATGAATTCCGTAGAATTCCTTTCCAGGATTCGTCACAAGAATTGCTTTTATAGGATTTCCCTATTGTATCCGTGGATACTGAAATCTAAAATGCAATCCTGGCAGGATCGCCAAAACGTTACGCGTAAAAATACTTAGTTGACTTTTTTGTGTAAGCTCGAAGTCAATCTCTGACTTCGAGCGCTTTATTTGCGATTATGAGTACAGGTCTAGAACTAAACTCCTCAAAGAGGCGGCGCTTTATATATGCTAATTAGGCGTAGAGTGGGGGTGATTGTCGGCTCGTAACACCTTTTCCAACTTTATCCCAACGAAACTATTTTAAAAAAATTTGTTAGAAAATAAAATTTGTTCAAAAAAGAAAATGGTTTGAGAAATTAAATTGCAGAGGAAATGAAAGATTAAAAAACAAATTTTACACGAATAATAACATTTTTTATTAATTATAAAATTGCTAACAAAAGTAGTTAATTAAAAAATAAAATCGTTGAAGAAATATAATTGAAAGAAAAAATAAAATGGTTCAAAAAATAAAATTGATGAAGAAATAAATTTATATAAATGAAATTAATTAAAGCAACTTATTACAATTCATAACCTACGTTCAATAATTCATTTCTCTGTAATTCAATAAAGTTTGTCAAAGTTTTCAGTAATAATTCCTAATTTAAAATCTTGTGTTATTTCTACCAAACTTTTTATGAATTACTATACAATGAATAATTGAGCTCAGTTAAACAATCAATAATTAGTTAATTATATTGAATGTATATAAATTAAACTCATTATAACTGGTGATATATAAAAGATTATAAACTATTATCATTGACACAATTCATTCCATTATTCTTATAAATTTATTACTTATTTTTTCAGAATTTTAGATAATGAAAACATTGCCAATAAAATCTAAATTCCTAAGAAGTCCAAGGATTAGTCTAGAACAGATGAAAAATATAAAAGGTGGAAATCTCGGTCTCACTACCTGAGTTAAAAGCAAGTGGTTTAATGCTCCGCCCACTAACCAATAATTCCCTGAGAGTAACAAAGGTGCAAATGCAGAGTCAGCTTGCCCATTGACAGTTGACGAGTTTATGAACTCTGATGAATTTCCTTAGCTAAAATCGTCCAAAATTTTGAGCGCCATGCGCTCGCTTAATTATTTTGTTAAAATCTGAAAAAAATACAAAAGACTTTTTCCTCTATGAATATTCAGTTCCTTGTATTAGATGGTCAAAATTCGAAAATACGTTATTCTGGACCACGCTAATATGTGTATATATATACTTCTTGTCGCGTCAGTAATATAAAAAACGCGCTGTACATAGTGTACACTGTGGGTCAGTAGACTCAGTAATTTTTGCTCCAGAAGTTTGATGTCTACACGTAGCAACGGAATGATGAGCATTTTTCCTCGGGGTTTTCAGTATTTTTCCGTGTGCTAGACACGTGAAACTAATCTCAGTGCAAAAAATTAAATTTTCAGACTTTATAATACACTGGAGTTCCGCTTTATCCGTTCCCGACAGATCATACAAGGTAGTGCAAGGGGGCGAGAAAAAGGCGCTGCGTTGTCAGCGGAGAAACTCCGCAACAACGCAGGGGTGTATAAAAAAAAGCAGGCGCTACCTTCGGCGGTTCAAAATACAGTCTTGATGATTTGAATAATTAAAAATTAAAAGCGTTTGAAGTTGAAAATCTTTGATAAAAGACATTCATCATTTAACATTTATTATTTATTCAAATATTTAAATGTTCTGAAAAACATTTAAAAATAATTTCAATTTTGAAAAAATTCAAAACAACTTCTAGATTTCTCAAGATTTGGAAATAAAATTTTGAAGCTTTTCAAGGATGTTTTAACTATTTGAAATTAAAAGTATCTAACTTCTCATACACGAAGAGTTCAGTTACAATTTTTTTAATTTTTCGTTTTTCAATGTTTCTGGCTTATAATTGCTTGAGATAATATAAATAATTTTCAAAATTTCAAAATTCGTTAATTGATTCTTTGATTTATCAATTATTGATAATTCGAATACAAAATGTTCGAAATCAAAAACATAAACTTCAATGAAAAAGTTCAAAATTCAAGAGCTCCACTTTGAGTGCTTTATTTTGTAGTTTATTTTTTATTTCTTCAAATAACAAATTTTTTAGCTTTATAGTTCAAATTATTCAATTTTATCGACCGCGAAAAATGTTTGCAAACCGAGAAAAAACGGGAAATCACCAGAATTTTGTTCTTCGATTAAAATGGCCACCCTGTTGTTTGTACGTACATACTCATAACGCAGCACTTTGATAAAATTTGATTTTTGAGCACAAACATTTTTACTATCATCATGATATTATGAAACCAGAATGGCAAAAATACAAAAACAAAAAAATATTTGTTTGGACAAAATTACAACAGAAATGGTTCTCACGGCCCTCATTCTTCACGGTTCAGAGAGTCCCGATTCATCATTGAGGCCGTTGAGGGTACCGCTGACACGGCTGATAAAGCGGAATTGCAGTGTATTGGCGCTATGCGTTTTTACGAACGAAATAGTATATTAGAATTTGTATGAGGGGTGGCGAACCCCGTCAGAGGAACCCCTAGTGTTTTATTCAAAAATATTTCCATTATTGATTTAGAAAATTTTTAAATGCATCCTCTATGAGAAAGCAAATATGTTTACTAATTAATCATAATGAGAAAGCAAAGTACTCACCAATGAGTACCACAAAATTATAAATAAAAACAAAGTGAAGACAATATACATTCTCTTCAATACAGGGCAATGATGTAGATGATCATGAAGTTCATTGGAGAAATTGCATTGAACGAAATACGCAAGTAAATTTTTTAGGTTATCATTTCAGTAGTAAGAAACTGTAAATTTATTACTTAAAATTAGAAATCTCCACATTTTAAATGTGAGCGAGTAGAGAACTACTAATTGGTAGACGGTTTCTACTGATTCAAATAGTTGGTTTCCGCAGTTTCTCAACGGACAGGGCGAAAGACGGTAGCGACTCGGCGTCTGAAGGGACGCAATGCACTACTACTCAGTCAAGTAGATTGCGCAATATTATGGAAATGTTTCAGGTGGCCCTGACTGTTTACATTTCGCTGCACGCACTATATGAACAAGACTATTTTCAGGCAACCCTCGAGATTGTTCATCTATAGAGAGTCTAGTGTAGTAAAAATCTACCAATTCAATGTGTAAGAATAACTGGCTGAACGAATTAGTAACAATATCTACTGAAGGAACTTGTAATGCTACTACTAAATGAATGGGCGAATGTATTGCTAGTAACTATTTTGAAAGGTATTTTTAAATAAATTTGAAAACTGATTTTGTATTGAACAAAATTTATTGAAATCAAATGAATTATTAAATACATTGGAAAATACAAGGAATGTGAATATTGTACGAACGATACATCAAATTACATATAGCCATACTAACCAGCTACCTGAAGTTGTATGTTCGAAAAATGTTTATATGATTTCACATTTGTGTACAAGAGAAGGCAAATAAATATTTCTTAGAATTACTTCAGGTCTGGTGATTCTGCAGTGCGCTTGCCAATTTATGCACACTATAAGACTCACAAATGCATAATTGTTCCGAAAATACATTTTACTTAAATTAACTTTTTTCAAGGAAACTTTCCCAATTCCCTTTAAACTATTCACTTATCCTCCATTATTAAACCGAAACTTACCCATTTTAAAGAAACTAAACAGATGACAAGAATAATAATTGTCAGTGACCAAAATCATTTAACCTGCAGTCAATTGAACACAGTAAAAAAAGAGTATCAATTTTATTGCAGAGCATTTTGCGCCAACGATCATTTGACACTCGAGATCATAATTGTCTGACACTGCACTGTCAGAACCCATAAATAGCTTGCATGTAAGCTAAAGTACTCTAAGAACGTCAGCCATCTTGGTTTGACTTGATACATGATCACAAATCAGATCATTATGATCTCAAAAGTCGATCAATCATTCTGGTCGATCAAAATACTCTTGATTTCGGTATTCTTTTCGTTGCATATCAAAATGATACTGGTTCAGGTATCAAATTCGTACATTTTTTTCTACTGTAAAGTCCAAATCCACTCATTCACGAACGAAAAATCGCGAGAGAAGCGAGAATGAAGGTGTCATGGCACTGCTGAAAAATGCCATAAGATTCCAAAGTATTTTCGCGTTACTGATTTTCAGCGCCATCTTTTTCCTCAGAGGACAAAATAAAGTCCCAAGAAACCGCGAAATTTAAATGTGATAGCATTTTTAATAGTAAAATGAGCTCACTTTTTTCTATTTATTACCATTGAAGAAAAGAATAACAATACAAAAACGATCGAAAGTATTCAATTATTCTTTTATCGAACAAAATAGATTGAAGTATTGTTTTGAAAAGATTTAAAAATAGAAAATGTCTCCAACGTTTGAATTAGGAATATCGTACTGTGCATACACGATTATTATTATTATTATTATAACAATATAAACCAAGAAAATAAATTGAGAAAACAGATTTGAAACCTATAGGAAAGCATTGCAAAAATAAAAATAAGAAATTATTTTCCAATAGCAATTCATTGCTACTCATTGAATTAGTAAGTTAGTACTACTAAGCAGATAAGTACCTACCGTAGGGGCTAAAACTCCATGTAGTTGGTAGGGAGGCTTAAGCATGTGGGACGTGGGGGTCAACAGGTCCTCGGCCTGCATGCGTATGAATATGAATGAAAGGATCCCTATAAACGGTCTCTCCTGGATGAGAGGATAAGGATCCCTTTAAACGGGCTCTCCTAGAATGTTTGATTGCGGTATGCTAGAAGGGGGAAAGAGCCTAGCTTACACGGGCCTCTTGTATCCCTGGGTCGAGGCCCCTCTTGGGCCGATTTACAGTTTTGCAATTGGGACAGGAATGACCTGCGTCCCGCATAGCGACCAATAAACAGCCCTTCGTTTGTTGTGGTGGTCTGCAAGCGGATATTTAAACATTGAGTTTTTCACTCAATGTGACAACCCCCCTGAGCCGTGGGTATAGAGCGATCCTGCTAATGAACTTTGACACCTAGAGGTTACGGAGGTGTCTTAGCGGCCTCTCGGGGACATCGCACGACCTCTCCGAGTGATGCAGTCTTAACCCTGCATGCGGGGCTCTGAAGGGGCAGACCTTTGTTTCCCTAGCTTCTCGTGGAATCAATATGTACACGCAAAACACAAATACCGAAAGTGGAAAAGGAAGAGGAATGGAGGTGGTGGAGAGAGTTCGGGCCTTAACGGGTCTATTACAACCCTTTCCTCCCCATCTGTCTCTCCGGCCAGCCAAATTCAGGGGACGGCTGCGCCCCCTGCTCCCTCGGGAGCTGAGGGATTCACAGTCCCCGTGAATGAAGCTATGGTATTGGGAGAGGCCAATAAGTCCCTCAATAAGAGAAGCCGCACCAACGGTTCGCAGAAAAGGAGAATAAGGAGGGAAGCGCAGAAGTCTATCAGAGCAGCTGCGGAGGCTGAAGCTTCGGCAGCTAGAGGGCCGGCATGCAGCACTGAAGCCCAGAAGAGAGGTACGGGCTTAGAGGGCACCCCACTGGAGGTGGCTAAGCCTCTGGAGAGAAATAAGGCGGCCCAGCAGCCGACGAACAGAGAGTGGTTGGGAGCTGGACTGACGGCCGCTCCCCTGAAGATGCTGGTGGCCGACACCAACTACCCGGACTCGTTGCTCACTACGGAGCAGTATGAGATATTTAGGGAGGCTACCTGGAGGGCGCTTGGAAGAGTGTCCCCAGATGAATTGCCAAGATTCGTGACCTCCTTCTGCAGGGGAGGGGTCTTCGTATTTGAAATGCTCCAGAAGATGGTGAGGGCTACGGAGTGGTTTGCCGACAAACTGGAAGACCCGTCTGAGGTTTTCCGTCAGTTGGAGAAATTCAACGTATCTTCTCGCATGATCGGCCTCAGGAAGAAGACACACTAGGAGGCACTAGGCATCTCCTAGTCGTGCAGATTCCTGAGTCCCAAACGAGGGCTCTTGTGGCCCTCAACAACAGGCTCATCTATCACTTTGGTCAGTTCAACTTTACGGTTGTCGGCCAGGGACAAGGGGAGCCTGTTCAGACGTGGAAAGATCGAGAGAATAAGTAAATGACTGCTCCTGGTCTCACCATTACCCAGATTAACTTGCATTCCAGCAAAGGCGCTATTATCTCGCTAATCGATAGGGGGATTTGTGGGGGGGGGGGGGGACTGGTCTTTTTTGTTACAGGGACCCCAAGGCGGTCAAACTAAGGGCCTGCATACTGACGAAGGGAGTTAACACTGTCCCGCTGGTTCAACTATGTTCGAGAGACCTGATGGTGATAGCCACGGATCTCAAAGAAATAGAAAGGCTAGTTTTTGGATCAGCTTATTTTCCTTATGACAGCGATACCAACCCACCAGTGGAGCTGCGTACACTGGTGAAATTTTGCAAGGTAAGGGGTATTCCTCTTTTGTTGGGATGCGATGCTAATTCCCATCATACTTTATGAGGTAGCACGGACAGCATCTCAAGAGGTAATGACCTACTGGAATATCTAATCACCACTGATTTGGATATTCTTAACACAGGGAACACCCCGACGATCTGCAACTCAGTTAGGCAGGAAGTCATTGACATCACTCTCTGCACCAGTAGCTTCAGGGATAATATCCGGAAGTGGAAGGTTTCAGATAAACCGGCTCTCTCAAATCACTCACAGAAAGAGTTTGTGTTGGCATCCGTCGTACCCGCTGGCCCTAAATGGGTCAGAAATCCAAGAAGAACGAACTGGGATCAGTTTTCCACGGAAATAAGATTGACACTTCCAGAGGCTCCGAGGTCAAATCGAGACGTGGATACCCTGGAGACGGCAGCGAAAACTTTCACGGAAGCCATCAAACCTACTTATGAAAGTAATTTTTGATCTGCAAGATTTGGAAGGCTGGAGAGACACACTGGTGGAATGGGAAGCTCGAAGAGCTTCGCAGAGAAACGAAAGAGGGTTTCAGACGTGCCAGTAGTGGCAAAACGAAGGAACTATGGACGTCGTTCATAACGATGGGGGACGAATACAGGATTGCAATACGTAAGCCAAAGCAGGAGAGCTGGACCAACTTTTGCACCGACATAGAGGAGGGAGCTGAGGCGGCAGACTGGATTAGCTGCTCTCTGGAAATCCGGGCGCTATTCTCGGCACTCTGAAATGGCTCGGAAGGGGATACTCAGAGTCGGACGGGGATACCTTGGGTCACCTGATCAAGGCACATTTCCCGGGCTTCTTGAGGCTTGTAGAGAAGGGGACGACACCTCAGTGGCAAGATGAGTCGTCTGCGGCCAAACTGGGCCTGAAATGGCGGCTGGCCAAAGAAATTGTCACCCCCGCCGGGGTCAGGTGGGCTCTGAAATCTTTCAGTCCTTACAAGTCTCCTTGCCCAGATGGCATACATCCAATCCTCTTACAGAGGGCTGGAGAGGTCATCATAAGGCCGCTGGTGAGACTTTCTAGGGCTAGTCTGACGCTGAGATATGTCCCGACAGCATGGAGGGGTACGAGAGTAATCTTTATTCTGAAAGCAGGTAGGATCAATTATAACTCACCCAGGGATTTCCCGCTCATTAGCCTAACATCTTTCCTACTAAAAACAGTGGAAAGACTTGTGGATAGATATATCCGCGATAAGGAGCAGGCGTATATCGTAGAAGGAATGAAATGGGCTTCACAATCAAGATGGTGTCCTACGCGACAGTTCTACAATCTGAGATTAGGGCCCGACTCCAATGCGCCTACAAGGCAAAAGTGTATGACAATAGAAGTAACATCCGTATCTTCTCATACAGCAGGGCTGCATATTGTCCTTGAATGGAACAACAGCCACGTCACTATTAGTATGGGAATGCTTTGAGGCACTCAATATGTTAGCAATGGAAAACCGAGTCACTCTGCTATGAATCCCTGGACACAGTGGTATCAAGGGCAATGAGATATCGGATAGGCTATCCAGACTAGCAGCAGGCAGAAACTTCACTGGACCCGAGCCAGTTGTAGGTACGTCCAGCAGGCCATTCACTGAAGAAACCAACAGTTGGCTGACGGAGGAACATCAGAATGAGTGGGATTTGGCCTCTGGTTGCAGACAGGCCAAAGCGCTCTTGGGCTCAAAGCATAACTCTAAACGAGCTAGGGCAGTACTTAAGCTTGGAAGGAAGGAAACTGATAGAAAGGATAATGAGACAGCTGCTCACATCCTTTGTCACTGCTCCGCGGTTGCGGGGAAATGTTTAACACTCACTGTTAACCACTGCATCAGTGAGTCCGAGATATCAGCCAAAAGCGTGGCTGCAGTCCTCTCCCTATGGGAAGGGCTAGTGGCTCATGCTTAGGCTCACAAAGGGACGCAACGGGATTACCCAAGTGTCCGGGTATGTTACCATCTTAACCCAGAACTAATAAAATAAAGTGAAGCAGATTAATAGAATACCCTGAATGATTCATTTAGCAACACGAATCTGACGATTTCGTTAGTAGAAAGTGATCAAATTACTAAGTCAATAGCCAGACACAATGCTACTAATCGAATTGGTGAAATTTCTACTAATTCGGATTTAGACAGCAGGCTAATTCCCATTCTTACGCTTGGTCCAGGACGTGAACCACCAGTCAATATTTTGAATATGCGTGGAGAGCGAAGTGCATGGAAAAATAATGATGGATAGTGGTTTGAGTTTTTCTTCTAGATTTTCGGGATCAAGATGTGTGATACGCATTTATATAATATTTCGATTTTTTTGAAGTGTTTGAGCGAATACAATTGATTGCATTGACGTCGAGTCTTCAGCCCCTTGTGCTCGAATAATATATTATCAAAGTGGACTGTTTACGAATATAAAATCATGTCTAATCCACCTCGTTTTTCATGAATAATAGAAGAATGCTTTCAGATTTGACGATTTCTGTATAAAACGAAAGAAAACCTGTCAGATAATAAAATAGCATGAAATCGATTATAAACTAGGTTCAAGTCTGGGCCAGGCTCGGCGATCTAGACTGGCCATCAAGACAGGCCCTGGCCAGATTGAGCGTTTCATTCGAGTATGACAGAGGCTTGATAGCCAGGCAAGGGCCTAGTTATGCCAGGCTTGAGCCCGCTCAGGACCGCAACGAAATTTACACACAAAATGTCACAAAAAACTCTTTATACACCTAACTTAAAAAAAATCATGAGACGAATGTCAAATGTCAATATTCATAGTTTTTTGGTACATTATTAATATGGGGTAAAATTTCCCAAGTGTCCCCGCCTAAAATTTTGTTGTCGCCTATCTTATTCAAACTCCGCCAGATTGTAGTGCTAGTGGACCTCTTTATATTCTGTAAAGGGGGCGCACCTAGTGTAACGGGTTGTCAAGATACAGGAGCCCGAATTTTCGACGATTCACCCCGACTGCTAACCTTCAATTGTACATAACTCCTGTTACAGTTATCCAATTTTACTTTTTTATGCGGGTTTTAGAAAGGTATTTTAACAAGGTTTACAAAAAAAAATAACTAATGAACAATAAAAAAATTATTTCACCTCGATTCTTCATTTTAAAAAACATTTTTGTGATTTTCTCCCAATGCGGAATTTTTAATATTTTTTTAGTTAGGCTAGAAAAAAAGCTTGATTTTTTTTCTTGAAAAACACACCAGAACGAAAATGATATGGAAAGTATTGGTTGAGTGGTAGAAGGTCATAAGAGCGCGGGTGCCCCGCGCCAACGAGCCATGGCGCTACTAGGCGTGCTGTAGTGACTCAGTTGTTTTAATAATTGATAAAAATGATTTTTCAGTCAACATGTAAGGAATATTTCATTTTATCCTTACTTTCATGTAGCTGAAGAACGACTTACATATTTTCTTAATTAAAATTTTCAAATGCTTCCATTGTAGGAAAACGATAGTTAATAATAAAATAATCAACGATTTTGTTGGATGGTTCTGCTTATCTGTTACACTTCGAGATGGTTTTTAATAAGTCGTCTTGTATTCCACGTTTTGGTGAGTTTTTTTGGTGTTAATCTCTTCGCCTTTAACAATTTTTGACGTGATTCTCCTTGCCTTTCACATTTCGGGGTGCTTTTTTATGTGAGTCCCCTTGCCTCTCACGTTTTGGGGTGCTTTTTTCATGTGAGTCCCTTGCCTCTCACGTTTCGAGGTGCTTCTTGGTATGAGTCCCCTTGCCTCTCACTGTGTTACTTAAAAAGTGATTTTTTGTTCAGCTTAACGTTCACTTTGATCTTCTCTTCGTGATCTCTTTGCGATTTTTCTCTTCGGAAAAATGTCATACTGTGGAGATGACGAATACTTCTTCAAAATTAGAGTCGATTCTGAAGAGGGCACAAAGTCATAGTATTTTTGTGTGCTTGGCACATTCTTTGTAGAGTCGAATCGACTTTCAAGGTTTTCAGCAGTGGCGGCATGATTTTCTTTGGAAATGAAAAATTTACCGTTTCAGGCAAGCTTTTCAGCCCATTGATACAGAGCATCAGCAGTCAAAATCTGATTCTGAGACGATGCCTGGAGACTTGCACGTGCGGCGAGTCTTCTCAAATTGCCCCCAATTCCATCACATGGTCCTTTTCCATGTGCAGTCGCGTAAAAGTGCCATTCCGTCTGAATACCGAAGTCTGCTTCATGATATAGCAAATTTGCAAAATTGTACTTATTTTCAAAATGTTGTGCTGCAACATCGGTAGAGTAAATAATTTCTTTTGGTTTGAAATTATCTTTTAGATATTTGGTTATAACTTTCTGAAATTCGTAAACAGATATTGTTTCGTGATTTAGGTTGTCGGATAAAAGAGCTAGATTGCGATGTTTTAATTCATTACCCTCTTTGTAATAGATGACAGTTGTATAGATCGTGACCAGATTTTTGTTACTTGTAAACAGAAACATAATTTTTATAAATTATTAAAACAACTGAGTCACTACAGCACGCCTAGTAGCGCCGTGGGTCGTTGGCGCGGGGCATCCGCGCTCTTATGACCTTCTACAACTCAACCAATACTTTCCATCCCATTTTCGTTCTGGGGTGTTTTCAAGAGAAAAAATCAAGCTTTTTTTCTAGCCTAACTGAAAAAATATTAAAAATGCCGCATTGGGAGAAAATCACAAAAATATTTTTTAAAATGAAAAATCAAGGTGAAATAATTTTTTTATTGTTCATTGGTTATTTTCGTTGTAAACCTTGTTAAAATACCTTTCTAAAACTCGCATAAAAAAGTAAAATTGGATAACTGTAACAGGAGTTATGTACAATTGAAGTTTAGCAGTCGGGGTGAATCGTCGAAAATTCGGGCCCTTGTATCTTGACAACCCGTTATACTAGGTGCGCCCCCTTCAGAGAATATAAAGAGGTCCACTAGCACTACAATCTGGCGGAGTTTGAATAAGATAGGCGACAACAAAATTTTAGGCGGGGACACTTCGGAAATTTTACCCCATATATGTGACGTGCGCCGAAGAGAGGGGGCTTACTCTGAAGAGTAAGATTTTTCAGGGCGAGCGGGCGAACTCGACCGGATAGATGCGACATTCAGAAGAGAGGAAAGACTCACGAAATCTTCCATCTCCACTTACCACTTACGGACTTACGGACGGGTATAGATGAGACGCGGAGATATAGTGGTGAGTGTTGGAAGATGTTTCACGGGATCTCGAGCTCTCAAACGAAAGCGTGCAATCTCGGGTACCTAACAACTCAATTATTAGAAATAATACAGATCAAAATTTTTTCTCGATGATTTCATCAAAAAGAGCAACTCAAAAACTATCGAAAGTTGTGAAATTCTCGATTTCGATTTTTCCCCCTTTCCACGGCGCACGTCACATATTCATTATATTGATATGTGGGAATTTCTACCGAAAGTGTAATTTGCAGAAAAAATCCAAAACAAATCTTATGGCACACATTTCAAACTTTTCTCATACATTCTAAATACATATAGAAACGAATTTTTAGCTCGGTCAATATCTTTGAGCATGAGCGCAGTTTGCACAAAATATTGAAATTAATAAGGCCATACATTTAATTGCACTAATATTTTATGAATGGAAGATCAAAGAGGATTGTTTTTCCATATAATTGCTCAGGATATTTTCCAGTACACTGTTAATCACCATGTTGATTTAAAATATGCACAAGAACTCCAATATGAGGCCAGTTTCGGAGGTTACCCCGCAGTGGCCGTGGCACTAAATTTGTCGTTGGAAACGTAAACAGTCAGCGCCATGTGGGTCACTTCTGTTGAATTTTTCTCCCACTTTTGTCGCTCCCGCTTACTGCTCGCCCGTACTGCCCGCTTTTATCGCTCGCTACAGATGGCGACGCATTGTTGGCACTGCTTGTGCGCTGAGAAACTACGTAGGCCAGCAGTTCTAGGAAGAACTAAATCAGTCGGCCTTATATTGCAGTTCTTGTGTATGAAGAAATTTTTAATCATCATACTTTATCTTTTGTTGTAAATCGAGATCGTTGGTTTTTCTAATATTAACCCTTAAATGACACTGGGGATCCAAAAGACCCCAGGTCTTTTTCAAGGTTCCATGAAAAATAGTTAAATTGTTTTTTTCAATAATTTTTGTCGCCATTAACAAATGAAAATCGTGCAACTATGGGACATTATTACAATAAAGAAAGGTTTGAAATATCTGAAAAAAAAATTCAGATCGAAATGTTAATAACTTTCAGAATTATTGCATGTTTTCCGAGCTGGGGTCCAACGGCCCCCATGTGTCATCTACGTGATTATTTAGAGGTGTGTCATTTAAGGGTTAAAATTTATATCCTGACGTATTGTAAAATATCACAGGCAAGTGAAATGTAATCCACATTATAAATGTTTATTTTCTTTATTGCCCTCAGCTTTCTTTCAAGCTTTTGCTTGACGTTTTGTTGCCTGCATTTCCCTGCTAAAATCTTTAGTTCAATAAGTGACAACTTCTTTCTTTCTTGTACACAAACTAGTTTTAACAAGTATATATCGACAGAGTCTCTCTTGGCTGTAAGAAGAAATATTACACTTAAGGCGAGACATTCCAAACCCAAAGAAAAAATTGACTTGCTTACACTTCCATTTTGTACAGAATTTTCTTAAAACTAACACTTAAAAAGTAACATCCATCCATTTCTTATTCTAAGACCGCACGCTCTTATCGCCTTGCCTACCTCGCTTCACTGCGCCTCGCTCGCATGTCTCTACTTCCTCACATCGCCTCGCTTGCCAACCTCTGTTTTCATGGCTAATACCTACTACTTATCTACTATTCACAATATTTACAGCTTACTCATATCTACTTCCTCTCCTATTTACAATCTCTCCTTCTCCATTCCTCTTCCTCCTTCATGCATCAATACCTCTATGCTTATCCCACTCCTTTCAAACTCTACGCACTCCTCCAACCATTGCTCCACTCTTTCATCCCCTTTCTCATACATTTCACACATCCTCTTCTCCCGAGAGAGCTAGAACCTATTAAAACCCTCCATGAACCCACACCTCATCCTCGCTATAAGCTCCTGACTTCCTTTCTCTCCTTTCTCACATAAATATTGCGCTCTTGCCCTTGGCATAATCCACACATAGTTCCCGTTAAACCTTGACTCTCTGATTTTCTTCTTCCTCGTGCTTCATTCTTACTTCATCCATCTGCAGTCTATTCAGTTCTCTTTCTCCCACCAACACTCCCTAACCAGCCTACTTCCCCCTCTTCCAAAAGTTTCTCCTCATATTTACACGCCCGTCTCCCCGCTAGAATCCCTACACTCGTTCTCCCCGTCTCCCTCCTGACAATATAATCAGACGTGTTCCTTGCCAACCACAGGGTCCACTTGACATACCTTTCCTGCGTTCTATCTACCTCTTCACTGTCCTTCCACCCCCACACCTCTAATCCATGCAATAGCAAACTCGTCACTAGTGAATCACACAATTTCAGTCTTCTACCAAAATCATCTGCGAATAACTTCTTTCTAGCCCCCACACCTGCCTCATCACCACATTTGCCCTCCTCACTCTCTCTGTTTTATGTGACCATCTACTCCCCCATTCCTCCGAAACACGAAGCCCAGGTACACAAACGGTTTCACCTGCTGCACCTCCTTTTCATTCCACGTACACTCCTCTCCCTCATCCCTTCCCCTCCTTTTCTGAACACCATAACCTTGGACTTTCCTCACTCAGCTCTAACCACTTCTTATCCAGGTATCTTCTCAACCTCTTCATCATCTCTTTTAAGGCCTCGTCGCTACTTGTCAGCAACACTATGTCATCTGCATATGCTAGTGGCCAAATTCTAACCCCTCCTATCCTGAGTCGTCCTACCACCCTGGCCTTCAGTATACTTTCCATATCTGCAATTAAAATCGCAAAACGCGTTGGGCTGAGTGGACACCCTTGCCCTAAGCCCCTATCCATCCAGAATCCCTCCAAAATCCACTCCCCTCATCTTTCCTTGTCTTTGGTCTCTTCATATATCTCCCTTACTCTCTCAATCAAGCCTCTCTCCACTGCCCTATACTCTGTCAGCTCTCACAACCTCCCCCTATCCACCGAAGGAAACGCGTCTTTGAGATCCACAAAAAACGCGTACATTTTCGCCCCCTTCTTCACTCTATCCACCACGTGCTGGAGAACGTAGATATTGTCGATAGTACTCCTACCCGCCCTAAAGCCCGCCCGCGTCTTCGGCAATATTCCTCTCCCCTCGACATCCTTCCGCAGTCTCTCTGCCACCACCATCGCGTATACTTTAAACCCTGTATTAATTAGCGTAATCCCTTCATAATTTTCCTGTCTATCTCTATCTCCTTTCTTATACAGTGGCACTATTAACCCTATTCTCGACCCTCCTGGGAATCCCTCGCCCCTCCATACTTTCTTCACTTCCTCCTTCAGCCTCTCCCTAACCACTTGTGCACTAAACAGCCATACTTCGTTCTCCACCCCATCCAGCCCTGCTGCTTTTGACCTTCTCAACTTCCTTATCTGCTTCTCTATCTCTTCGTCATTCAACTCCTCCATCTCTGCCTCCCCCGTTCTTCTACTCCCCCCATCCCTCTTCCTTGAATCTTAGCCCTGAAATGCTTCTTTGAAACACTCCCTTCACTCCTCACTCCCTATCTTCTCGCTAACCCCCACGCTACGCTTTCTACACCTATTAATTATCTTCCAGACGTCCCCTTCTGGCTTAACATTTTTTAACTCCTCTTTCAGAACTTTCTCCTTTTCCTATTCTTTCTTCTTACACATAAATCTAAACCCCTTCCTCATTTCTACGTACTCCTCCCTTCTCGCATTACCTTCTGTCCACTTCTTGTGCTTCCTCTTCACCTTCCTTTTCATATTTTTAAATTACCTATCCCACTACGGCTTCACCATTAATTTCTTCTTCTTTATAAATACCTTCTTTTGCAGACACCCTTTCACCTTCTCTTTCAGATCCTTGGATGTCTGTTCCACCGACTCCCCTTCAGAGCGTATATCTCCTAGCTGCTCCTGATACTTCTCTATCGCCTCCCTCGTCCAGATTACCCTCTCCCCTATCAAGACCTCTTCCTCGCCTTGTCTTCCGCCTCCCTCCCCTCTTATCCACAGACTTAATGACTGATGGTCTGATTCCAACCTCCCCTCTACTGCAAATTTTTCCGTTTCCTCCCATCCTTGCATATTCATGACAACATAGTCTATCACCGATACCCCCGCCTCACTTAAATATGTGTATTCTCCCTTTTCGTATCGAGTCGTCATACCATTCGCCACTGCCCATCCTCTATCCTCCATCCAGTCCCTGAGAATCTCCCCTTCCTTATTTATTATCTCATCCTTCTATTTCCTTTCGAAGCTCTCCCCTTCCCTGTGAAGGCCGCCTTCCCGCCCCATGCTCGCATTAAAACCCCCACCCAGTACCACCATACCCTCCTCTCTTTCGCTCAGCAAGTCTTCCACCCTTTCTTCAATTCTTTACATCCTATCCTTATTGTGCACTGTCATAAGTTTGTGACACTGTACAATAATTTTTACTTCCTTCATTTGCACTCCCTCCCTCTCTTCCTCTTCATGAACTTCTTCTTCTTATCCATCCCTAACCCCGTTATAATTCTCCCGGGAGTCCTTCCTTTCTTCTTCACTCTGACCGTCTCCAGGAGTCTCCACATATACCCCCTTGGCAGCTTTGGCTCTATTCTATCCCACTCCTGTAATTCTACCCACGTCTCTACCAGCCCTACAACATCAAATTCCTGGATATACCTCCAGAAATCCTCATTCTTCTTCTTTATCCCTGCTACGTTACAGTACAGCACCTTCACTACACCTTCACCTGCACTACCTCCACCCCCCTACTTCCTACGAAACAAATTCCCCTGATCTTCCTTCAACATCTCTTTCTCCTCATACCACACCCACGTTTTCTCGTCTACTTTTATTTTGCGATGTCCTACCTTCGCCGATCTCCCTTCACTCCTCTTCTCCTAACCCTGTTGTTCAGCATTCTCTCCACATCCCTTTGCTTTCTCGTTAAATCGTGATCGATGAAAACTCCCTTATCCTTTATCTTATTCTTATTTCGCATGACCCCCAACTTTTCTGCCCAGCTCTCCAACTCCACAACTGCTACTTCCTTGTCCTTTCTCCCCTCCAACTTAACTTTCCCTATCCTGCCTTTAACCCACCCTATGCTCTGTAGCAGCGCTTCCAGGCCCTCTCTTTCTTCCCCGCTTTTCAGCTTCAACCCTTTTATCACAATATTATTCCTCCTGCCTGCCTTCTCTTTTCTCTCCATTCTCAACTCGATTGCCCTTTACCTGTCCCTATCCGCCCTCTCCTCCTTTTTACGCCTACGTTCTCCTACTTTCTCTTCTATCATATCTCTCTCAAATACCTTCTATCTCTCTCCCCCAACCTCCGTCTCCTACTTCCATTTCCGTCCTGCCCTTCATCTTCTCAAACCTTTTTTCGGTCCTTTCCTTCCACACCCTAATTTCCTCTTCCATCTGCTTTACTTTAACTTCTCTTTCTTTCCTTTCCCTCTCTAAGCCTTCTACTCTCACCCTCAGCTCTTTCATCTCCTTTTTCCATTTCTCATATCAGATTCTCAAGTCCTCCCTCATGCCTTCCATCTGCTCCTTGGTCCCCCTTACGTCCTCCTTCAGCCCCCTGATTTCGCCTATCAGCATCCCGAGAGCCTCCTTTTCCGAGTTGCCCTCCATTTTTTGAGGGGGTATCCTATGTGTTCTCCCGCTTTTTTTTAACGGACTCTCTACTACGCTTTTGTCCGGACTCTCTTAACTGTCTCCTTCCTCTTCAAGAGATGCTTCCTGTCACTTGCGCTCGACGTTCTCTCCCTTACCTTCTCTCTTCCTTCGTTCCCACCGTCCCGCTTTCTGCCTCTAACCGACACGCCACTAGACACCGAACCACGCGCTGTTGGCCGTCGTGGCAAGTGAAAAATTTCCTTCCCATCAATCTCGCTACCAGCACTGCAGCACTCTCGCTGTCCACCTCTCGCTCTGCCGTCGGTAACAGGGGCCTCTCAATGCAGTACCGTTCACAACCGACAGATGTCTCAAGACGTCTATCACCGCCAAATTTGTCCTTTTTACTTTATTTTTTTCCTTAATTCCTCCCAGCCCCTGCAGACAACCCTTTCTCTCACTTAACATCCCCCTAATTTCGAGAACCGCCTTTGACCCTCGAAGGCGAAAGACTCTTGACAACAAAGTCCCCCGATTCCTTGCTAACCTAACCTAACATTCTCAATTACTTCAATCCCACCTCACACCTACGCTCGAAATTATTTTCTTCTCCCAATTCACCCCACACAACCCTACTCCCCTCCTCGGCTTCCACCTTTAAACTCCACTCACACCTATCACACAGATTCTGTAAAATCCTCTCACCTCCTATCACTAAACACGTTCTCACTTCCGCCGCGAACATGGAAGTCCCAATATTATTAAATATAAAAAAAGAATTATATTATATTATACAAAATGTATTATAATATATTATGAATATTATATTATAGATACAAGCTATTATGAGTATGAGATAGATATTATATAATATACTATATAAAAATATTACTGAGTGTTTTCTCTGTTATGAATAAAGTAAGCAAATGAAATTATGTTCAACGTTCAATTGAATTTTGGTACTGAGGATTGGTCAAATATTGTGCGAAATAAATTTTTTTTGCCATTAAACTATCATTTTGAAAAGAATACTTTCAAAAAAGATTAAAAATATTCTCTTAAATTCTTTTCCTATTCAATTTGTTAGAAAAGAGTTAACACATATGATGATGATGATTTTCTTTCCGAAAATTTTATATAAAAATGATTTTTTATTTTGTATTCCTACTGAAATAATGTAAATTTTCAAAAAATCTTTTTCCATTATTTGCTTATTTTTTGTGATATTTATAAAGATTCTAACTTTTTGGAAAAAAGTTTGAGACAAAAGTTATTCCTTTGAATCAATTGGAACTTTTTGTAGGTCAAAATTTTCTTGATGACATGTAACTTATTAAGTGAACCCATTTATATAAACATAATGATTTAGATTTCTGCGTAATAAACATGATTTTTTAGGGACAAAATTTTCCTTGCGAGGACGTTTTTTGGCCACTGAAATACAGCAAAATGAGCAAGAAATTTAATTGTATCCTGATGCGCGCGATTTTCACAGCTTGCACGAGTTGGAGGGGAAAGTTTCGACAACATTTTGCAGGGGACATTTCAGCCTTGAATTGAACATAACTGTTGCGCGCACTGCGATTTTAACTCAAATCATAGTAAAGTTCTTAAGCTCAACATAGAGTTTAATTTCCGTGAGCATGGAAGAGTGTGCTTCAAGAATTCTTGAAGTAAACCGCGGTGACGTTGGGGATATTTTTTAGACAAAATCAAAATTTTCGATATTTTAATGTGTGATACTTCGATAATTTTGGAAGCACATCTTTTTTATTTCTATGATATCTGCTGGACACCTTAACCCCTGTGTTACCACCAAAACAATTCTACACTAACATCCAGCCGAGAACCCGGGTACACAGGTACAAATTTGGAGGTAAAACTTTGCTATACCTGAAAACTAATACGTAACTTAACTGATGTTGGTTTATTGATGCTTTGAGCAGATATTTTAGAAGAAATACGGCACAGTGAGCCAAATCGGGAATGCACTATTCAAAATCACTTACAGCCTACAATTGTCAACCGATTTTCAATTTCATTTTAGAAGTGATAAGCGATAGTTGCACAAGAGCGTCTATGGATTAGATTTTATAATTTTTGTCATTTTCTATTTTTTATATAAATAAATAATGAGCGAAAGTGAGACATTTTTTAATTATTATTTTTTATCTTCAAATCAATAACTTAGTTAATCTCATTCTCGACGACAATGAATGCCGAAGTATACAAAGAATATAAATAGTGCTTTATTTTGTTTGAGAATCATCTGATTCATACAAATGGGTTACAGTTCAATTCTAGAACTAACTTTTATCCTAATTCCTTATCTCACACATATTCCTACTTTCGCTTATACATGAAAATCTTACAGTATTAAAAAACTGACATTCTACTAAGAGGTGGTACACAGGTTCTGTATTAAAACAATTCTCATGACAGTAGATACAATAACCTTCAACATTCATACTGCAGGTTTTATTTTTGATTATAAGTCTAGGTATGAACTTATTTATCAACCCTAATTGCGCTATAATTCTGACAAAACTGAGTGGCGTTCTTAACAGGGTTAAATATTTCTGAGGTCCTTCTCGCAAGATTAATTGAGGATAAAGTATTAAAGCAGAGGACGAGTGGGCTCTCTGGAAATCTTCTAGATATAAAATTTTGTCATAAGCTCTTATCCATGTCGTTTTATTCTTTTGAAGAGAGGCAAGATAAAGGAAATCCCAGTCGTCCTCTATCCCAATCTTTTTAAATATACTTCTAACCTGGTGGGCCCAATTGTATTTCTCTAGGGTTGACAAATCATCTTTCAGTCTATCCAGTTCTCTTAATCTTAAATAACATTTCTTAGGATATCGATCGTCGGACATGTTGAAGAATTTTTTCTATCCAATTGAGAATTGACCCAAAAACTCAGACTGCAAGGTGGGAAGCACCTGTTTCTAATCTAATAGCACATCCAGCAGTATTTTGTGGAACATGCAGGATTCTCTTATAAAAAGTGGTTTGAACTTTTTCTATAAAATCTAAATACCTGAGACTCCATATATGCGCACCATACATTAAAATGCTGGATATAAGACTATCGAAAAGTCGAACAATAGGGAACCATGAGTTAAGTTTTAATCTGTGAATCAGAGAAATCGTTGATCCTACAGCGAGGTTAGATTTACGAACAGCCTCATTTTTTGCCCTGACGAAAAGTGCAGATTGGGTGAATGTGGTGCCCAGGTAGATATAGATTTTGACAATATCAATCTCGCAGGTTCCGTACATAAAAGGTGGGTATTTTTTGTCATGGTCATGGCCTCCCTTTCTGTAGATCACTATTTTTGTTTTTTCCATGTTGACTTCGAGCTGATTTATCCTACAGTAATCTAATAATCCTTCAAGAATCTTACGCATTCCAACCAGGGAGTCCGCAAAGAAAGCCAAATCGTCAGCGTACGCTAAAAATCAATATTTCCAACAAATGGTCTATTGATACACCTCTGATACGTCTGGCATACATGAATTCTTGTAAATCAGCAATTAAAAATGTAAACATTGTTGGACTTAGAACTTCCCCCTGCATGACTCCTTTCGTTACATCTACCGACCCGGTGACGCCCTTATATCCCTTGATTGCAATATTAGCTTTAGAGTAGAAATCTATGACCAATCTAATAAATTTTGTCCCACAACCTTTCGTGATTAATTTGTCCCATAAGATATCATGACTAACTGAGGGAAAGGCTGCTTTGAAATCAACATAGAGTACAAAAAGTTTGCCTCCGTTCAGTCTCAGGCGATTTTGAATCATTGCGTTAAGGGTAAAGATCTGATCTGTGCAACCTCTCCCCCTCCTGAAACCTGCCTGCCACTCTGGAAGGAGTTGCATGTCTTCAGCCCAAGCTGTCAATCTTTTGGAAAGAATCTGCGTAAATATTTTTGTAACACAGTTAACTAAGGCAATAGGGCGGTAGTTAGCAGGATCAGTGACATCCCCTTTCTTGTGTATCATTCTAAGAAATGTTTGAGACCACGATATTGGGACCTTTTCTTCATCAATTATTTTATTAAATAACGAGTTTAAGTAAAGGATCAGATTGCCGGGCAAATTTTTCAAAAAGTCGTAGCTTATACCATCCGGACCAGGGGCCTTACCATTTTTTGACTGTTTCAAGCTTGAAATAGTTTCATCAAGAGTTATGTGTGAGTCAAGATAAGGATTTCGGAAATTATCAATCGATATTAAGTAAGAATTTGGATCACGGACTGCGTAGAGAGATTTCAAGTACTGTTCCCATGTGTTTAAGTCTATATCATCTTTATACGAAGGTTTGAATTTGGAGCTATTTACTATCTTCCAGAATTGTTTGGAATCTATTGAATTCGCGAGAGAATCTAGTAAGGAATTTTTGTAATCTCCCTTCTTGGAATCTAATAATTTTGTATGTACTTTTTTGCAGTTTGTATAAATCGACACAAAATTAGGATTGCATTTTTGTTCCTCGCATTTTTTAAGTACGTTTTTCAGCTCTCTTTTACTTTTTCTGCATTGTATATCAAACCATGGCTTCGAACGACTCAGTTTTCTAGACGGTTTTACAGTCATGTTAAGTTCTGTCGCTGTCTCTTTAATAGTATTAATTAAATTGTTTGAAAGGTCATCTATCGACATTATTGCAGAGTTAATATTTGGAGGGTACTGAATCATTTCTATAAATTTATCAGCGAAGTCATTATTCCACTTAAAAAGGGGTGTTCGAGTAGTTTTCGTAATTTAAATTCGAGTGATCTAGTAACATCAAAGCTATAGGAAAATGATCGGATCGAGTTGGAACTCTCAGCACTTGGAAATCCTCGATGGACTGAATTCCCACGCTATTAGACCAGGCAAAATCTATAATTGATGAACTTTTTTCTCTTAGAAATGCACATTGGGCTGGGCAGTCGCTTTTAGCTCTCCCATTCAGGACAAAAAACCCATTTTTTTCAAAAAAACAGATGCATAGTTTAGGCGTTTATTGGCATGAAGTGATCGGTTTTCTTTCTCAGTAACTTTAAATCATATTACTGATAATATTTAGTGATAAAGATTGGTCATTCGATATCATTTGTTTACTTTATAAACAAGCCTTATAAACAAAAGCATATTTTGGTCATTTATAGACAGAAAGTAATATTTTTTCTTTCTAATTGTCTTCAAATTACATGAGTGGTGATGTTTAGTGACGAAGAATTGTCAATCGGTATTATTTGTTTATATTATGAACAAGTTTCATAAACAAATGCATAGCTTGACCATTTATAGATAGAAAGTGATCGTTTTTGTCTAATAATCTTCAAACTACATAAGTGGTGATGTTTAGCGTCGAAGAAGTGTCAATAAATATTCAAACTATGAATTTGTTTATAATATTTATCTATGACAAACAAATAATATCGATTCTCAATTCTTCGTCACTAAATGCCACTATTTATGTGATTTGAGGACGATTAGAAAGAAAAACTATCACTTTCTGTCTATAAATCGTCAAACTATGCATTTGTTCATAAAATTTGTTTATAACATAAACAAATAATATCGTTTGACAATTCTTTGTTACTAAATATTACCACTTATGTAATTTGAAGATGATTAGAAAGAAAAACGATCACTTTCTTTCACGTGATGATAAACAATTTCATGATTTCATTTATTAACACTTTGGCACAGAAGGGATAAATAAATATTATCATTTTCATACAATTTCCTCAATAAACAATAAAAAATTATTATCCTTTCCTATTTTATACTTATTTTGAGTTTTTATCGCACG
>CAKNXH010013692.1:0-10129 GCA_932178445.1 Andricus quercusramuli
AAAAAAAAAAAAAAAAAAAAAAAAAAATTTTAGAAAAATTCATCGATTTTGAGTTTTACAATTTTCTTAAATTAGAGAATCCAAAATTATATTATATATTGGACTATAATTATTAAGATCTGAAATTATATTCAAACAATTATTGCTGTTTTTTTTATAAAAAAACATTTCTGCTATTAATCTTTTAAATTCATTAGGTTCATGATGTAAAACAATAACATTATCCCAATAAATCAAATGTCCAGTTTCATCCTGATGTTTTGCTATGACTTCATGGTTTTTTGGATTTTGTCTAAAATTATCATGATGTTCTTTTATTCTTGTAGCAAGTAATCTGCTCATTTGACCCACATAACATTTTTCACAATTCAAACATTGAATTTTATATACTACATCAGTAAATTGCAAATTCTCTAATAAATCTTTACCTAATTTTATGAATTTATCGAGTTTAGAATCTATTCTAAAATTTGCTTTAATATTAAAATCATTTAAAATTCTTTTAATTTCAAAAGATAACTCACCATGATAAGAAATTGATACTATAGGTTTAAAATTTGAATTTCCAACTATTGTTGTATTATTTTGGTTGGATAAAGAATCTGTAATTGTTTTAATTTTATTATTAATATGTATTTGAACAAATTCTGTTGGGTAATTATTTAAGTATAAAGTTTTTTTAATAAATTCTATATTAGAGCTGTGAAATGATTTATCTGATAATTTTAAAGCTGTATCAATAAGAAGATTGATTCTTCAATTTGATCACTTTTTTGATTAAATATCTTGGATTTTCGTAAAGAAATCTCCGATTTATATGATTCTGATAGGTTAGGTGCATAACGTACAATGTTTATTTAAAAGCTTATATCTCCAAAAAAACGTGGTAAAAAATTCTTATATTTTGCCAAATGACGTGGAATTAATATAGGTTCAACATACTAAAAGGGCATTGAAGAATCTTGGATCCTACTCATCGCATGTTCCTCCTTAAGCAACCGCACCGGTTCTAACGTTATAAGTGCTTTGTTGATGTTTTGAATACCCGGTCATCCGTTTATCGAAAATTGTCGCGACGCGCTAGGTGTTTTATTCTTATGAGACCAGAGTTTCTGCCCTACCTGGAAACACTGGAATTGTCAGTGAATTTGCATATACCTGGAAAACCTGGAGTTTTCAGTCAATTTGTAAATACCTGGAAAACCTGGAATTGTCAGTGAATTTGCATATACCTGGAAAACCTGGAATTGTCAGTAAATTTTTATATACCTGGAAAAACCTGCAAATGTAAGGGAATTTTTTCCCAGGATTTGAATAGACACCTGAAGGGATATTATATGGATAAATAACCTAGAAGTGTAACTTGAAATTTAAATTAAAATTAAATTAATTAAATTTGAATAAAAAATTTTAATTACCTTTTGTAGGTGACAATTATTGTTGCATAAATTCGTCCTTTTGGTAACAAATTGTTTGTGCTGGATACAAATTTTATTTGAGAATTCATGTTTTTGTTTAAAAAGTCCACTGGTTTGTGGAAGGTTAAATTTTTTCTTAAACATTCATTTTTTTGGTATTAAATATTCATAATTTTTATTGACAATTCATTTCTAGAATAAACTTGTAACTATGAATTGTCATGGAAATTAAGAACAAAATTTAAGTTTTTAATTTTTGATTGAAAATATATCTGTAATTAAAGAATTCTTGATGAAATTTTTTAATTAGACACAAACTGAAAATGCATTATAGTAATTAATCAGAGTAGAATTGTCTTAAACTGAAGTTTGAACGAACGGAATCAAAACCTGTGGCTCAATGTCTGTAAATTAGGGCGGCTCAAAAATGCATGGAAAATTTTTTTTTCATGCAAGAGTGCCCCATTTTGTTCCAAATCCGAAAAAAGAAAATCCCTAATTTTTGTTTTTTATTTATTTTTATTATTTTAACTGCTGCCGGTTTTGACTTGAAGTTTCCCATGTAAAATGTATAGCGAAAAACCACTTTTTCCAGTTTTTGAAATAATTTTGTAGGGTTTAAAAAAATGTGACGGGAAAGTATGGAGGCTTGCAGAGTCCCTGAAAACTACCCTTAAAACCAAAAATATCAATTCTCCATGAAAACGACCTTTAGGGCACTGTATATATATTGGTGTAGTTGAATATTTATAAACATTGCTGAAATACTTTTCAATTATTGAAGCAAATGGAATTTTCTTTTAATATTTTTTTTTCGAAAATCTTTTTTTTTTTTTCTAAAAATTATTACTATTGGTCTACTGGAATATTTATTCACAATAATTTATTAATTTTCAAATATTTAATTAAATAGAATTTGTTTTAGAATTTATCATAGAAAATTCGTTTTTTCCTGAAAATTATTACTATTGATCTAGTGTAATATTTATTACTAATAATGTATTCATTTCCAATTATTTTAACAATTAGAATTTGTGTTTATAATTTGTTTTTCAAATTTTTTTCTTCATTAAAATCATTATTCTTGGTCTAGTGGAACATTTAACAAAATTGATTAATTAATTTTCAAATATTTACACAAATTCCATTAGTCTAAAAAAGGTTTTTTCCACAAATTCGTTGAACTGGCAGTTTATTATCGTTATTTATTTTTAATAGAGTTAGAAAATTAAATTTATGTTATTAAAGATAATAAACTGCCATTTCGACGAATTTTTATACAAAAAATCCTTATTTCTTGAAAAGAAACAAATATATAGGAAAAATTAACCAAACGAATTATTTCGAAAACTGGAAAAAGTGGTTTTTACCCATGCATTTTACATGGGAATCTTCAAGTCAAAACCGGCAGCAGTTAAATTAAAAAAAATGAAAAAAAAAAAAAAAAATTTGAACATTTACTAAACTGAGAAAAACAGTGGTGTTATTTGATTAACATTATATGATTATATTGAATAACATACATACTTCATATCTGCTATTAAATTTTGTCTACACCGTTTTATATTTTAAAGAGAATGTATACTCTATAACCTAATTATCGAGCCCGAGTGTGACAATGAGAATATATAATCGTCAAAGCCGTCGGTGCTTTGAGAACCTTGTTTAAAAACTAATTTTTTTTCATTTATGAATGTAATTCCTTAGAAGTTTAAATCACAGTATTCGATTTCTGTTACAATATTTATGATATCAAAAACTAGGTGTGAATTCGATCTCGAGTGTTTCCACTTTGTATTTTTAATTATATGGTGCTAATTTCACGAGCACTTTGCTTCCCGTCAGCAAATGTATTTGCTTCCTCATAGAGGAAGCATTAGTTTTTTTTTTCAATAATAGACAAACCAAAGTCTTCATTTTGCTCCATTTAAAAATAGAAATTTACCAAAAATGAAAAATTACAAAATAATACAAAAAATACTTTAAATACACAGACAAATCAGACAAATCAAATCTTGCGTTCGAAATAATAATTTTTTGACCTGGAAAAGGGAAAGGAAAAGTTCTGTCGCACCCTACCCCTCTCCCAGCTTTATGATCTCTTCACAAAAATTGTCATAATATTACTCTATTTGAAATTTTATGATCAAAAAGTCTTTTCTATTCATGCATCAACTTTAAATTATGTCGATGAAAAAAATTTTTCTGTTTCAAACTGATGATTCAGATATTATAAATTACCATAACTTCCATACTCTTTGATAAAATGAATGAAAATTATAGGTCAATCGATTCGTTTCGAACCAAGGAATGTTTTATATTGTTGCATCAACTCTGAAATATGCTAGTGAAAAAAGTTTTACTATAAAAAACCGATTTTCAAAATATTATTGAGTGCTAGAAAAAAAGGCAATTAATATTTTTAGAAATCCTTCGGTCAGTTTCAAGATATTAGCGAGGAAAATAAGCTCTCCAAATTGCATCAATTTATCTGCAACCGTTTTCTATTTATCGTGTTCACAAAAAAGCGTGACATCCACATATCCACCCATACATCCACACACACACACATCCGCGCGCCCTAGGCACGCTAAAACTAGTGCGCAGCGCGTAATGAGAATGTGCCCGCACAAAGGGCATATTTGCTTTAAATAAAATTGTTGAATATTGAATGCTTTCGTTTTTAATTTTTGAACCCTTTATGTATCATTACATTAATTGTATAGCCAATTTTACAGGCAATTGGCCTGGTTGATTACCATGACCATGACCATGATCATGGTCGACTACCGTACGCCATACACCAATGGAGAGGTGGCCCGATGGAAAATCTTGCAAGTTAAGTATGTACACTACCGTCGGAAGTTGTGCGCACGACTCGCGTGGGCGCTATTAAAAATCACTGCTGACTTCGAACCACGATATTTCGGCGAAAAAAAGAGATAGAGCTTTTTTTAAAGAACAATTGGAAAGACCATGAAATTCCACGTCTATTGGTACCCAGTAAATATTTTTTTGACCTTCTGAAAATAGTACAGCACTTGAGAAGTTCAAAAAGAAAATTCAAGATTTTCTCAAATTTTCTACCTCAAATTCAACTTTTTGCACGACCTAGGAAATTTTTTTTAAAAACCTGAAAATTATATGCCATGGAGCCTGGAATCTTATCTTTAATTTAAGCCAAGAAAAATTAAAAAATCTTCATGGGTGCCCGAGATATGATTAAAAATGTTCAATCGTGTCTGAGATCAATTTTAATCGACGATCACGGTTCTTGGCCGGTCTGCTGCTCGTCTCCTTCGTTGAGGCAGGACCGCATAGGCCACGCACTAAGGTGGCGTTTAAGTAAACATTGTCCTATTCTTTAATATGGAGATAATGTTAGATTCAAATAATTGTCAACAATTACAAATAACAATACATGTTTTTTTTTTATTCACCATAAGTTGAAATAAAAATTACTAATGAAGAGAACCAAAAGTATAAGAGGCGCCACTCTCTCGTCGGTCAGGGTCGAGTTTGTAGGCGCTGCACCCCGTTCCCATGGCAGTTCTTTAAATGTGAAAATCTTAGGTTTTCAACAAAATAATTTAATTTTCGAGGAAATAGTTGAATTTTCAACTAAAAAATATAATATTTTTCACCAAATACTTGTAGTTTGAACTCAAGAAAATCAATTTTCAACCAAAAATGGAATAGTTACATTTTCAGTGGAAAAAATTACTCTTCTACTGCACTGATGAGTTTTCAACTGGAGTAGTTGAATTTCAAACAAAAAAGATTATTATAAATATTATATCGTATATAAATATAAGATAAGGTCCATCTTACGACAGAAGCATACATATACAAACACTGAAAAAATGGTTTAGCTGAATTTCGTCTTCTAAGAAAATATAGCTTCAACATACATAAATTCCTAGCTGTGATACCTAAATATCTAGTTGTTTTATCAATGAAATTGATCAGAAAAAAAAACTAATAATAATGTAACTTAAAAACAAGTGTTAAAAAACCCCTCGGAAAAAAGGGTCGGTTCTGAAATTTGAACCTGGAGGACTATTTTGTTTAAAGGGTTACGCGGCTCGAATCAGGTAAAGGATTTTGACTGTTCTGGGACAAAGCTGAGTAGATCCGACCTATTAGTCTGGGATCGCCAGTAGATAAAGGATCTAACTTTGGAGACCCCTGAGGGAATAAGTTTTCAACCAAGTAAAATAAAATAAACAAATTTTCAACCAAAGAATTGAAATTAAAAAAAAAGATTAATTTTTTGCCGAAACAGAATAATTTTTAATAAAATACATGAATTTTCCAACAAAATATTTTAATTCTTAATGACATTTTTCACCTAGCGTTTGAATTTTCAAACAAAAACGTGAATAATGGAGAAGATTAATATTCTACCACAAAATACAAAGTTTTAACAAAAATCCGTGTAACGTGGTGGCTAGTCCCCCGTTACGGATCCTTCCCCCAGCTATTATGATTTATTAAACATAATTAATATTGACCGCGATTTTCCCATGGCCGGCACAAGCTCAAAATTAGAAATAAGATAATATTAGAAATCATGTTGTTATTCATGAAAGCAAAATTGTTCGTTGGTTTGTAGGAATGAGAGTGAATTTATATTGTTAATTTTTAGAAAAATAGTGCCAGATAGATTATTTTAGGGAACTAGAAACTAAACAAATGTAAAGGATTATTACCTAATAGGGGAGAGTAGATACATGGAGTAGTAAGGTAAGGACGAAAGTGACGTCCTGCAATGATCTATGAATCCCCGAGTACATTTTATTGAAGAAAATCCGGCAGGGAAAAACACTGCCACAGACTTCAATCGTCCACAACACACACTATGCCACCCGCACCACCTCACGCACTCGGCCAAGCGGACCACGCTCATCCATGGTCGCGTCGCACTACACAGCTTTACGGGGCCCACTCGGATAAAGTTCAGACTCCCGAAATTAATCTCAACCAAAAGGAGTATTGTCGAGATCGCAGGCTACGCCGGATCTGATACCTGTCAACACAAGGGAAAATCCATCTTGTGCCGGCCCACATTCCACATACCGTAATGGCCCAAATTCCATCGACCCGAGCCCCGGAAATCATTAAAGAGGGCAGCACCGACTGGACGGAGAAATTGGCACGAGCGGGAAGGAACCGGCAAGCGGAGAGGACGCGGGAGTTCAGTTTCGTGTCGGCCATCGACGTGTGGATAACTTTCTTTGGAGGATTTCGAAAATTGTCGCTTGCCTACCGGACGAGTCCATTTTGCCGGACTGGCGTAAGATTTGATAAAAGGATGCTCGTGGATTCTGGACCTAAGGTAGGCGTCATTTTCTCCTTTTCCTTTGGATTTTGTTCTTGTTTAAGTTCGTGAGTTTAATGTTTGAGTGAGTATATAAAGAAAGTTGATGAGTATAGGGGTTTGTTTAGGCTTATAAATGAAATGTTAAAGTAGTAGGGTAACACAGGCCGGCACCATATTTGGTGCGATGGACCTGTTATTTTAGGGAAAAATTCTTAAATATGTTAGGATTAAGCAAGTTTTTGTGGGAAAGATATACTTAAACTTAGGTTAAGATCTTTAGTGTACCAAAGTAATTGATGTGATAAGGATGTTTAGATTGTAAATTATTGCTGACTGAAGAAGGTCGGATCGGCTAGGTCATGGTTCGAGTTTAGATACTCGTTTATAAACTCACATATCAGCATTCATGTAATCATAATTTTCTTAACATAAATTAAATTTCACATTAACTTCTTTTAACATTAACTTTTAAAGTACTTTTCTCGCCCTCAGGAATCCCTCTCCTTGAGCTAGCTTAAGTTGGTCTAAGTTAATTTAGTCTGATGAATATTTAAAAATTTCTGGAATAAATTTGGAGTGACGCCGAGTAGGCGTCTAGCGTCCGACAGCACGGTAAGTGCAAACTTTAATTTTTACTTTTCTGTACCGGCGTTGGCGCGGCCATTTAGGTAGCGGTTCCCAGCTTACATTTTGAGAGGCTGGGAAAAGGGTTACAACAGATTTTTTCAAACAATTAGTGGAATTTTCAACTAAAGAAGATTGATGTTCAAACAAACATGATACAGTTCAGTTTCCAGTCGAGAAATCAATTTTCGATTTAAAAAACTGTTTTTCAGACGGAAGAAATGAATTTTGCACCAAAGAGAGTAATTGTTAACATAATACGTGAATTTTACACAGAAAAAGACGCAATTTCAACAAAATCAAAGTTTCCAAAAAACAGTTACATTTTTACCTGAAAAAGATGAATTAAAAAAAATATAATAGTTTAATTTTCAGATATAGAAATATGTTTTAAAGGAAATAGTTAAATTTTCAACCATACGAATGAATTTTCTACGAAAAAGATTAAATGTCAATCAAAAAAGAAATTTTCGAGAAAAAGTGTAGTTAAATTTTTGGTTTAAAAAACTTCACAAAATACAGATTTTTTCAAGCAATTAGTTTTATCAATCTCCTGTAACTGCCATGGAATTTTGTTAAATACCATAAATGTTTTAAGTTCTTTAAAATCCCATTAAAATACTGAAACTAATTTCAAATTCCTTACAATATTTCTAAATTTCCTAAATTTAAAATCTTGAAGCTTCTGAAAAATCTTTTGGAATCATAAAATTTTGGTCGAATTTTTGAAATCCTTGAAAGCTTTGTGAAAATTTTTGAAATCTGTATGAAATCTATGAAATATTTTCAAAACATTTCATTAGTCTTTTAAATGTTTGGACATTTTTAAAATCTTGTGTACTGCGCCCTTGTTGAAATCTGTTTAAATCGTTATGCATTCTTTGAAATATTTCTGGAATCTTTATGAAATTTTTTGTATTTGTTTGAAATCACTGGAATATTTTTAGTCTTTGATAAAGTTTAAATCGTTTAAAATCTTTAAAATGTTTCGAAATATTTGAAATCGGATGTGTTGTACTCTTTTTGAAATTTTTGAAATTCTTAAAATCTTTTGATATCTCTTTTGAAATCTTATAAAAAATGTTGAAATCATTTGAAATCTTTGAAATTCTTGAAATCTTTCGAAATCCTTATAAATTCTTTGAAATATCTGTGAAATCTTGTAGAAAATTTTGTAATGGTTTTATATCTTTGAAATTTTTTGAATTAAATCAATAAAAATAGTCCAAAGCAAGTCGATATATACCTGTATAATAATTTTCATTGTCTTTAAATTACAAGAAAATATTTAAAAGTGATATATTGCTCTTTATTTGACAATAAGATTAATTTTCGGTGTATTAATTATCAGAAAAAATAGTTCGAAACAAGGGGATTTGTACATACATCGCAAAAAATGATTCACATATTTTTTACCCTACCTAAGTGACCTTGATATTTCAAAATATACAAAAAATGAGCTTTTTCGCTATTTTCTTAGATTTATTTAAAGAAAAACACAGAATTCAATTTGATGGTATGATGGTCACATGGTTGATGAAATAAAGAGCAATATATCACTTTTAGATATTTTCCTGTAATCCAAAATCAATCAAAATGATTTGTACATCGACATTCTGCATATATTATCACCGGTCGACACGACTTTTGGGTCGGGCTTCTGCATGTGAAATGTTGGTTTCTCCGGTGTTACAAATAAAGGAAAAGATAATTTTTCTGATCAAAGTTTGCTTTTGTAGAAACCAGAGCAATTTTTCGAATTTTCAAGAAAAATCACTGACTTATATATTTTCGTTATAATTTTATTTTTAATTGTGATTGACAAAGTTTTTGCTCAACATCAAAGTCTTTTTAAGTCAAGAATTGTGATGGAAAATATCATATAAATGTAAAATAACAAAAAATCAAGTTCAAAAATGAATATTTTTAGTAGTTCTCTGTTTGTATGGGCTTTCTCGTATTAAACACCAAATGTAATCTCCCCTCATATTCTCGTTGTACTGCCCTTGGTATCGTCGTTTAAAGTGCATCACATCTTGGTGAAAACGTTCTCCTTGCTCCTCTGAGTAGGCACCCATATTGTCTTTAAATTGATCCAGGTGAGAATGTAGCATATGAAGTTTATGGGACATTCTGCTGCCCATAATTTTGAAGCTTTTAAGCATAGTGAAAATAGCCTTCATAAGCTTCGCAAAGCTTCAAATTTGTTGCCAAAGCAAATTTTTTGCTTCTTACTTCAATAAATTCACCTCAAATAGAACAGAATGAATCAACATCCAAACAGCCAAAAAGTCGACTTTTTTCGATTTTTTTAAACTTCAAGGTCAATTAGGGAGGATAGAATAGTACATTGTGCGCCAAGGAACTTAAGTCGGTCATTATACGCCGCGTGTGCGTTTGCAATACAAGTCGTAGACGAGCGCGAAGCGCGAGGCGGAGACGAGTATTGCAAACACACAAGGCGTAATGACCGACGTAGTTCCATGGTGCACATTATACTTTATACACCAAGGGCATGATTTGCAAGTTTTTTTCCCCCGATTATCATGTATCATAGGGGAGGTCTGACGTGGCGAGTCGAATCGGTACAATTCACTTTTAGCGCCGGTTAACAAGATTTTTACTGAGCCGGTTGATATTTGCTTGTCTCAAAATGTTTGAAAAATATGAAAATTTTGGATATTTTTGAAAATTTGAAATTTTTTGGGGGATTTGTGTAATTTTTGAAAATATCCATAATTTTCAAAAATTTCTTGAATTTTCA
>CAKNXH010013719.1:0-12753 GCA_932178445.1 Andricus quercusramuli
TCCAAAAAAAGTGAAATTTATTTTTGACCTTCATTTTTGAAGGTCAAATATTTGTTTTTCGATAAAATGCGTAGCACCAATCGAAAGGGCGTGAAACCCCCTATCGAAAGTGTACTGGACAAAAATTTCTTCATCGCTATTAGAAGAGTTAAAAATTGCCGAAATACACGATATCCACGAAAATCCAAAAACTTTTACCCCCTCCCCCTCGGTCAATAATTATCCGAATGACAAAATTTTTTCCCCATATACTACTATCCAATAGCACAACACTTTGCCAAAGTTTAACTTAGATCAGACAACTTCGACTTTTTGAGTGGGTACACTTGAGAAATAACGCCCCATATATATAATTAAAAAAAAAAGTTAAACAACCACCGCAGGGTACCACTAAGAGCAACTGCTATCTGGAAAAAATGTCAATGGCCCCCAGTAGAACAGCGGTAAAATACACCTATGGCCACGTCTCACATCCGTGAGATGGGTGGTCACAGGGCACGATATATATATATATATATAGATCTAGGTGAAGTGTGTACAAAATCCATGATTCGATGAACAATTTTGAGATCCCTGGTGGAAACTGGAAGTATTGATTACAGTTGAGGTAGAATACAACATCAAAATACACTAACATAGGACCCACTATATGTAGGTTACCAGATCTAGATACAACAATATGATACGCACAGTACAATTCAAGAAAAACATATTCTTCCAAGCATTTCATTACTATAAATTATTGACAAAGATATTTTTTCTCTCTCCATATATGCTATGTCACATTTTTTAGTCAGATTGTGACGTCTACGAAACTGTTCGAAGATATTCGTACCAAAATTTTGATACATGTAACCACGTTCTTTTATTTTTCTGCTTCCAGAATTAAGACGTAATTAAAATAGAGTATTTTCTGGTTTTGCTTTGTATACCAACATTTTATATTATTTATATTGTGTATGATGTAAAACTTATAAAATATTGCCAACGACAATGCCACGCTGAAAAAACCAGTTCCCGTAAGATCACTGAAGTTAAGCAGCGTTGGGCGCGGTTAGTACTTGGATGGGTGACCATTCGGGGAATACTACGTGGTGTTGGCCCGTCGTGGGTGTGGTGGACCCACACTGGTAGTATTTATCCACCTAGAAACACTACCCGAATCGGGTAGTGAGGCAATGAACTTTCGAGTTCGAAATTCTAATCAATTTTTTTATTTATTTTATGATGTAAAATTTCATATATTTCTTACTATACGAGATATTACCTATTGCCAGAAATTTTCATTACCTTTCACTAACTTTCTTATTATTGATGGTGAAAACTGTTTAGAAACTTTTACTTTGTTAATGATATATTTGTTTAAATCACAAACGACATTATAAAAAATTTATTCTTGTTTGATATCAAATTAAACTATGCGAAACAAAATTTTCCTAAATACCCCTTGAAAACTTTTGAACTTTTACGATATGTTCTAAAGATTTTATATTTTCATTTACATATATCTCCAGTTACTCGAACTATGTTTCAGCATTCGGATCCTTAAAAGTTTTTGAAGAAAAGTGTGTAATTTCGAATTTTAAATAAACGAAGGTACACAAATATGTTATTTAGTTCTAGCGATATTACTAATTGGAAACAAAATATAAATTACTTCTAACTAGAGAACAGATGAAATTCTTACCTATAATTATGAAGAGTATGTGAGATGGTAGGGTCTTTTTGGTTTTACATGTGAAAGAAACCAACGAATGCTGAAAATCAAAACATATACATCAACGACTTCCAGACTACTTAAAAGTTTGATTGAATACAATATTGGATACAAAATAGTGTTACGTTTAGCGTCTAGTCTTATCTTACCATCATACCTCACTTATTACATTTGAGAAATTTATCAAAAATTAATCGGTGGATAGAAGGCCAACTAGAGAAAATCGAGCATGAGGGCGCATATTCATGTTGAAAGTTCGTAAAAATTGTTTTTTTGTTCTAAAGAGAAAGTAATGTTAAAGGACTATTGTATATATTGTTGAGAAAAGTAACATTTTGGCCTGGAAAAATGATTTCATAATGTGTTTATGTTAACAGTTAAAACTTAGAGTTACTTAGAATTCCAAAAATTCAATTATTAAAGAATTTGTCCCAATCAACTCCTACGTTTGATATAGAACATCAATTCATAACATTATTTTAAATCAAATTATGAAATATTATTTACTCATAAGATATAAAAATATACTGACTAATCGAAAGCGATTTAACTATTCAAAGTTCAAGTGTACACAAAATCTTGACTAGATGCTCAAAACTTGGCACTGAAATTCGTCTGTTTTTATTTTCATTTTTTGTTTTTTAATTTATTAGAAATCACAGGCCCAGCAGTCGATAGCTACATAATTTTTTATGTATGAATAAAATATATGTTTCGCAATATATGCACTTGGACCGATTAAACGACTATATTATAGTTTTCAATTTTAATACTTACCATATCATGTAACAGTCATCATATAATAGTTTATTGTAACAATTATAATAATTATAATAATCGTCATCATAATCATTATAATATTCGCTTGTTTTAAGTATATGTATTATTCAGAAAATAAGTTTAATTATTTGATTTCGAAATAAATTTCTCAAATAAAAGTCATGAAAGTAGAATCATAGAAGTTAATTATTCCTTTCAGCAGTAGTCTAGAATTTAAGAAGCCATAAGTATAGCTTTAAAATATTGTGTGGTATAGTCTTTCCGAAACTTCATCAACCCTGCACAAGTATAGACTTCCCGGAAATTCCATCTATTATCTATCTATACCTTATCCTTCTTTCCTAGACTTTAAACAAACACGGGCGTCTAGCGAGGCAAGGCCCACGTCCGTACCAGTCTAAGAGCGACCTCCTTCTTCACATGCATTCCTTTACTCACTTCCACTTTCATATGCCTCCCTTCACCCTAATTTATTTCAAATATTTATAAAATTGTATATTTATATATGTATATAAATATTATAATTGGATAAGCTTTTTCTCGCGTGGAAGATTTCAACGTTTTTTCCCTTGAAACTATGAAGAATGATATTTAAATATTTCAAATTTACATGCAAATTTCAAGCATTTTTCAATATAGACAATTTCATACTTCATAGGTTTGTGCATGTGTCCCAATTATTGACAAGCCATAGCATATTAAATGAATACATATCTTTTCCAATTTGAAGATTGCATTTAAACTTTGATTAACTCTTATCTCATTTCTCAAATGCAGTCATATTCTTTTGCTTTTTTAATTCTTAATGGAAGCCAATCAAGTGAAATCATATTATTTCATTATTCATTTCAACATAATGTTAGAACTGCGAAGCCATAACTGCAACTTTGGGATATTGCGTCATACAGCCCTTTAAAAAATGTATCCTTATATGTACTATCATACAATTCCTAGAAATTCATTCTTTCACACCTCCTTATCTTCTATGATTAGACTTTAAACAAACACATGCGTCTAGCGTCTAGCGAGAAAAGACCCAGACAGCCGAGGATTGGGGGTAGGCGCCAGACGTCTGGGTAAATAGCCGAGGAGTGGGGGAAGCCGTCTGAGGAGCCATAGTTGTTCCTAACTACTGTCATTAACTAATAGCCGACGTAGAATCTCGTGTTCGTCCTTTGCCGTCTTCGTCTAGATAAAAGAGTCTGTCTACCATTCACGTCTTTGTTGCTTCAGAAATTATCGTCTATCATTTAGCTCTTCAATGCTCAACAGATTTGTCTTTACTTTTAAGCGTACACTGTTTCGTTTTCAATCTTCCGGGTTTTCAAAGTCTATTGCATTATTTTTTCTGATGTCATTAACTCAGACGGCTTTTTGTTATCTTTCCTCAATACAAGCACTCTCTGCCATATCCCGGACGATATATACAGGGTGTTTTTTTTAACTTGAGACAACGAAATATCTCAAAAAATACGCATCCTACGGAAAAAATGTCTGGAATTAAAACTTTTCATTTTCGAGGGGGAAAAAAGATTTTCTGAAATTTATCCCACCCCCGCCCCACAAGAGGCAGGGGTGGGGGTAACTTTGTAATTTCAAATGGCAACCCCAATTTTTCATCACAGATTCAGATTTTCCTTCACGAAATACGTAAGTTTTATTCGGAAAATTTGTTTCGATTCGCGATAGATGGCGCTGCAATTGCGAAAAATGAAATTGTTGACACTACTTTTTGCTCTACCCGGGTAAAAAAATTTTGGTATGGGATTGATCTAGGAAAACATCTGTGAAATCGTATGGGAGTGATCTCTCAGATAGTATAGTAAAAGTATGGCATTTGAGACGATCCCATACTTCATGTATGTTTGAATGAAGTATAGTGAATGTATAGCTCAAATATAGCTGAAGTATAACAATGTATATTTGAAGTATAGGGGAAATATTTTTGAAGTATATTTGAGAAGTATAGCTGCAGTATAACTGAAGTATAGATCAAGTATAGCTGATGTTCAGTCAACGTATAGCTGAAGTATATCTCTTAAGTATAGCTCAAGTATATAGATCATGTCTAAAGTATAGGAAAATTATGGCTATAGTAGGTACAGCCGTATCGTTGCTGATGAGCGATAATCAGTTATCTGAAATACATGAAAATAGAGATCCAGAATCATGATTTTCATAATGTCAAAGGATATTGTTTGGAAATGCTGAAATAAGTAAAATGCTATTAATGTTATGTTTAGGAATCAAAGATCTGGATCTCTTACCAATATATATGACATAAGAGTCATATAAGTAGTCCGTTATACCCTTTGAATATTTTATATCCTCGCAAACAATATTCAAAATATAGTTGACTTACGAAATCAATTTGAATCGCGAACTTTTGAAATTTTTAGACGAGCTGTCATTTATGATACCTTGTGTTTTATCACGTTGTTAGGATATCTTGAAGAACAAATGAATGCAATTCTATGTCCGATACTTTTGCCATACTTAAGTATAAATGAAGTATAATCTGTACTTCAGCTATACTTAAGTATAGATGAAGTACATCCCATACTTCAGCTATACTTAAGTATAGATGAAGTATATCCCATACTTCAGCTATACTTTAGCTATACTTTAGATATACTTCAACCATACTTCAGCTATACTTTAGATATACTTTATCCATACTATTTCAATATACTTGAAGTATGGGATCGTCTCATTAACCATACATTTTTTATACTTTGGAAAGTCAATGATTGATCACTCCCATACTTATGATTTTTACTCGGGTACCCAGGAATAACGACGCGGACGTAGTAGTTGTCGATTCCCTTCGGGGTGCTTAATTTCAGTGAGTCCCCTTGCCTCTCACCATCCATCGGGGTGCTTGATTTCGGTGAGTCCCCTTGCCTCTCACCACAGGGATGCTTAATTTCGATTAATTATTTTACAATTAGTGCTCAAAATGGTGTCCTCGCACTTCGATGCACTTGTTAATCCGAGCTTTGAAAGATTCCACACAACTGCGATTTGTGTCTGGTGATATTTGTGCACAAGCAGACCTGATTCGCTCGATCATGTTATCACGAGTTGTGGGCACTTCTTGATACACGCGATTCTTTAGATAACCCCACAAATAGAAATCCGGCGCCGTAAGATCTGGCGATCTGTCAGGCCAATTTACTGGACCTCCTCTACCGATCCATCGTCCATTGAATTCGCGATTGAGTACTTCCCTCGCGATTGCCGCATAATGTGCTGGACACCCGTCATGTTGAAAACACATGTTGTGTCGCACTTCCAAGCTTAGGTCTTCCAGCAATATTGGAAGCTGATTTTCTAAAAAGTCACTATATTTTTCACAGTTCAAATTTCCATCAATAAAATACGGACCGATAAGTTGATCTCCAATTATTCCACACCAAACGTTCACGGACCATGGACGCTGATGCTCAACTTCACGCAACCAATGTGGATTTTCTACACTCCAATAATGCATGTTGTGCCGATTAACGTTACCATGGTTTATAAAAAAAGCCCACTCGTCTGTGAAGAGTACTAGAAAAAAGAAATTGGGGTTTCCTTGTATCTGCTAAACCGCCCATTGACAAAATGTCACTCGGTTCTGAAAATCATTTCCATGAAGTTCTTGATGCAGTGAAATATGGTACGGATGATAATTATTACGTTTCATTACCTTCCAAACACTGGATAGACACATTCCGGAATCGCGGCTTAGTTGTCGAGTACTAACATGAGGGTCATGAGTGACTGCAGCTAAAATTGCAAATTCATTATCAACTCCAGTAACTGTTACTTGACGCTTCCTTTTTTTCGGTTGTACACTCAAGTCAGTGATGAAGTTTCGGACAACCCGGTAAAAAGAAGAGCGTGAAGGAACACTTTCTGGACAGCGTTGAGCATAAAGCATGAGAGCATCATTGATATTCCTGCCACTTTCTCCATAAATGAGAATCATTTCAATCTTCTGTTGCTGACATAGAATTTCCATTGCAAAAGTAATGAAGTAAGGTAATGAGGAAATACAACGACATTCAAACCAACTCAAACGAACGTGACCAACAACAATAACCCAAACGAAAGCAACCAACACACCCAAATCAAATGAACACAATCAACCTTCCTAATGAATGAACGTTAGGTACGGACAGACGCGGTTATCACTCGGCCGGAATGACGTCGAGGATTGTAGACAGTGGAGACTCGATGATATGTAATGTCTACATCCAAAATCGACTGTCGTCAACCAACTGCATTCGGGAATGGTTTTTAACAGTTTTATCACTTTTAATGTCCCGTTGCCAAAAGTTCAAGCACCCCGATGGATGGTGAGAGGCAAGGGGACTCACCGAAGTTGAGCACCCCGAAGGGAATCGACAACGACTACGTCCGCGTCGTTATTCCTGGGTAGAGCAAAAAGTAGTGTCAACAATTTCATTTTTCGCAATTGCAGCGCCATCTATCGCGAATGGAAACAAATTTTCCGAATAAAACTTACGTATTTCGTAAAGGAAAATCTAAATCTGTGATAAAAAATTGGGGTTGCCATTTGAAATTACAAAGTTACCCCCACCCCTGCCTCCTGTGGGAGCGGGGGTGGGGTAAATTTCAACAAATCTTTTTTCCCCCTCGAAAATAAAAAGTTTTTATCTCAGACATTTTTTCCGTAGGATGCGTATTTTTTGAGATATTTCGTTGTCTCAAGTTAAAAAAAACACCCTGTATATATATATATTTTTTTTTGTTGTTGCAATAGATCTGAAGAGCCTATGACAAGGCCACCAAACGCGTCGTCGGGTTGTGTATAGAGGGTCCCTGTACCAAAGGTTTCTGCTGAATATGGTTACAATATAATTAATAAGCAGTCGCGGACAATCATCCAGGGATGGTCCCGAAGGAATAACCCCTAAGCGGAGGCGTATAAACCTTGCCGAAATCTGAATGGCACCTGGGTGATTTGTATGAAATTGATCGAAAATTATTTTTCGAAATCTTATAATACATTAAGGTGAAACGGTAACTTCCTCCGATCGCTTTGTGCAAAAAAACTCGCAATATAATGCATGAATTCAAATAATTTTTTTGCATTGTAAAGAGGTAATCGAAATATATGGCGGGCTCTTCTTAAAAATCTAAATTATTGAGAAAAAAAAATTTATAAACAAAATATTAGATTATCTAATTCCAAAACTTTTGTATGCTCAAATATCAAGAAGCCCGCCATGCGGAAACTAATAATGAACATGATGCGTGTAAAAAATATTGAATAATTCATTCATTTAAACAAAAGTTCGCACAAACTGAAGCAAAATAAATCCAGAAAAGTTCTGCGAGAAACCGGTTTTTTAGTTCCTGGATTTACCGCCAGAGGTCACTACCGATCGATTCTTGTTTCGTGGATCGTATGTATAATTGTTCTTATTCATTTATAAATTAATAAGCTCGTACTGCATAGTTAAACATTTTTAATCCATTTTTCCATATTTTTCCTAATTATAGAAAGAAAAATGGAATTTTAACCGATCTTTGCAAAAACTGTAATGTCGGTAAGGTCGGGGCATTACTGTAGACCTTTAGCGAGATGGAACTTCTGCTTATGATTGCGCGTTCGCAAAATTATAACATTTTATTATAACATCGCTACATTTCTAAATCTCGATTCTCAGCTAATTATAGTGAAAAAATTCGAAAAATGGTGGAAAGCTAATTTTACAATGTATTCTCGATGAATTATGCAATCTTCGCAGAAAAAAGGTTTAGCTTATGCAAAAATGCGCTAAGAATAATGGGAAAATTGCACTTTTGTTTCTTGAGTATTGAACTTTACATCAATTTTAATAGCACGCCTCTTTTAGGCCTGAGGATATTTCCTCAGGTAAAATATTTAAAAAAAAAGTGAAGGTCATTCCTGAAGTAAATTTCAACGAGGATTTCAATGGTGACCTTCATTTTGACCTTGAAGTTGACCTTCATGGCTTTTTGAAGGTCAAATTTTTTTTTCAAATAGAAACCGCCTTTTTTCACATCTGCAATCGATAGAGCGAAAGATACTACGTTCAAATACGTACCCAAGTCATAGGTCAATTGTAACGTTCCAGGTCATTTAAAGGTTATTTGAAATGAAAAAAGTTTTCCAAGAGGTCAGTGCAATTCCTGAAGTAAATTTTAACGGGGAATTCAATGGTGACCTTGATTTTGACCTTGAAGTTGACCTTCGTGGCTTTTTGAAGGTCAACTTTGTTTTTTTAAATAGAAACCATCGTTTTTACATCTGCAATCGATAGAGCAGAACATTCTACGTTCAGATACGTACCCAAGTCATAGGTCAATTGTAACGTTCAAGGTCAATTAAATGTTATTTGGAATGAACAAAGTTTTCCAAGAGGTCAGTGCAATTCCTGAGGTAAATTTCAACAGAGAATTCAATGGTGACCTTCATTTTGACCTTGGATCTGACCTTCATGGCTTTTCGAAGGTCAAATTTGTTTTTTATTTAATGGAAACCCCCTTTTTTCACAGCTGCAATCGATAGAGCGAAAACTACTACGTTCAAGTAAGTAATTGGTCAATTGTAACGTTCCAGGTCAGTTAAGGGTTACTTGAAATTAACGAAGTTTTCCAAGAGGTCAGTGTAATACCTGAAGTAAATTTCAACGGAAAATTCATTGGTGAGCTCTGTATTGATCTTGGTGATGATCTTAAAGATTATTTCAAGGTTTTTTCCAAGCAGTTTACGTTTACGTTTAGCATTACCCAGGAACAACGACGTGGACTCTCACGTTCCGGGGTGCTTGATTAGCGGTGAGTCCCCTTGCCTCTCACCTTGATCCGAAGATCCCTAATATGAAAAAATTAATTTTTCCGTCGTTCCGAAAGACCTAGCTATCATAGTTATTGAAGCTTTATGACAAAAAGCTCTAATTCGGAAAAATTGCGCCGTGAAAGCAGGCTAGTCAGTTTGCAGTAAACATTTGTTGAAGGAGGATATTCTCCACGAGATAACCCTAAAAAGACCTGATGGCACTATATTCGGAAAAATTGAGTAATTATATATTTACTGTGAAATCAAAATAATAATTTAAAAATGAAACAAAAGTAAATTCTCTTTCATTCAATAAACTGTATTATTATGTATTTTTACTTCTCGTTTAAAAAAAATTCGGTTTGTTTTTACCTCGAGAAGTGTAACAAAAAACACAATTTATTCATATTTTTCCTAATTTTCAGAATGGAAAATATGTATAAAATTGAGCTAGTGAATGTTCTATTTGATTCGCGTACAAAAAAGTGACGGTAATTTAAGGATTAAATTAGAAGGCTACAAAATGTGTGGCATTAACCTCAAATTTTCTTCTTTAAAAATTCATGCGACCAATGTTTTTAATGTCACTCTTTTGTATTATGCACGAATAGACAATTCACTACATTAACTTCATGTAAATTTTTATTCTGAAAATTAGGAAAAATGTGAATAAATTGTGTTTTTTGTTAAATTTGTTGAGGGGAAAACAAACCAAATTTTTTTTAAATGAGCAGTGAGTGAAAATACCAAATATAACAGTTTATTGAATGAAAAAGAGTTTCCTTTTCTTTTATCTTTAAATTTTTATTTCGATTTTACAGTAAATATATAATCACTTGCCTTCCTCAAAATAGTGCCATCAGGTCCTTTCAGGATTTTCTCGTGGAGAATTTCTTCCTTTAAAAAATGTCTACTGCAAACGAACTGGCATGCTTTCACGGTAAAATTGTTCCGAATTGAAGGTTTTTCCCATAAAGCTTTAATAGCTGGGTCTTTCGGAACGGCGAGAAAATTAATTATTTCATATTCGGGATCTTCGAATTCTCTGAGTTAACTTTTGAAACCTGAATGGCACCCCAGAGCGATACACATCGGTAAAATTAATGAGTTGTGGCCAACTGCCCGGAAATTGGCTACAAATTTGGAGAATTGGGGGAAAAGGGGAAGCTGAGTGCAGGTGTAGTCAGTCACATAGGTCAATATCTGAATTAGTATTATATTTATTACACCACTTACAGAGATCGGTAGTTCAATTAGGATAATTTTCCCGGAAGCCGAAGAGCGTGGGTGGAGCCTGGACTGCCTAATCCGCCGAAGTAAATCCAATGATAAGGAGAATCCTCTTTTTGCACACACAGGCACAATCGCGCGGGGAAGGTAGCGGAATCGACCGACGATGATTTTTCGAATGTTCTCCGTCGCGTAGTGGCGAGAACTGACGATTTGTGGTCGACGACCTGCTCTTACTCATTTCGGGATTCGTCGACCTCGATCGTCAAATCTCGGGCCTCACCCCTTCCGGATTAGGTCAGGGCCGGAAGGAACAAAGGCCCTACTGTAACTTCACGTTACAGAGTTTGGAACGACTCTACATGACGGAAGCCATATAACCGTCCAAACAACACGAACAGAGTTACTGAGCCTACTCACAAAATGCCAGGGCCGTTTCCAACACATATAACATTTTCAACTCTCGGAGACAGGAAGCATTTAAAGAACAACATAACCTGAAACTTCAGTTTCAGGTCAGCCATGAAGACAGTGAGGTTCGAGGGGCCTCATAATTAAAGGGACACGGTCCTGGTTAAAGCCTGGTGGCAAAACTTTGGAAGCACGTGCTGAGGAAAAACGAGGGCGATCCCATGAAAAAAGACACCTTGCTGGTTTCTGATGCTTGATTTTCAATATAAAAAACTGACTTTAAATATCGCAATTTTCAGGAAGACAAGAAGAAGTATATACTTCATTAAAATTGTAAATAATTACAGATGGCTCAACTAACTATCTCTAATTTGAATCCCTTCATTATCTTCCATGAAGATCCATGAATTTTTTCAGATTTTTCATATTACTTTTTCAATAAAAAACTAGGCTCTACAGTTCCCTCTCGTTAAAAGCTGTCAAATTTTCTTATTTCTTATCAGATTTTCAGTTCTGTAATCTACAAAAAAATGTTAAGCATATTTCTTTTCGGCTCATCAACGTACAACGTACATTAAGAACTTTTGGTGGAAGAAGTTTACTTCTATACACCAACATTTGGCCCGCATATTCACCTCATATTTAAAGTCGGAGACGCCCATTCCGCAGTGGCTGGTGTTAGGACGCACTATACTCCTACCGAAAAAAGGCAACTTGTCCAGACCAGAGAACTACAGGCCAATAACTTCTTTAAACACACTGTATAAGATCTTTACAGCTGTACTAAACAACAGGATCGTTCGACGAATTGAGCCTGCATGGCGAGAGATGTATGAACAACGAGGCTCGAAAAAAGGTGTAGCAGGCTGTCGAGAGAACCTGCTAATTGACAGGTGTGTCTGTAAAGACGCTGCCGCCCATCAGCGCGTCCTGTCAATGGCCTGGATTGACTACCGGAAAGCTTTCGATTCAACCTCTCATAGACTTATCATCTGTCTGTTGGAAAGCTTGAAGGTACATCCACACATAGTGAGATGCATATAGAGACTTATGCCTCTTTGGAAAACTAGATTTACCATCTCATCTAGGAATCATCATCTGACGACGAACAAGGTCACCTTCCAGAGGGGCGTCTTTCAAGGGGATAGTATGAGCCCTTTGCTTTTTTGCATCACACTTCTGCCTCTATCTCTCGCACTACGAAATTCTCCTGGATACCTCTGTGGCGACACTAATCAGCGTGAGCATAAGGTCACTCATGTATTTTATATGGATGACCTGAAGATCTATGCCGCTGGTAAAAGCAAACTTCAAACTGCTATAAATATCGTCCAGAACTACACAGGAGAGATTGGGATGGACTTTGGTTTGGAGAAGTGTGCCAAAATTCATTTGAAGAAAGGAAAGATTACTGGCGTTCCCAAGGACCCTGAGCTTGTGGATATAAGTGTTACTAGACATCTTAACACTGGAGAGGCCTATACATACCTGGGCGTGCCTCAAAGCCGCATTCAGGACGTAACATCAGTGAAGGAGTCTCTCCGAAGCTGATACAAACATCTTCTTAGACAGATTTGGTCTTCCAATCTGTCGGCGTTGAACAAGGTATCTCCGACTAACATGCTTGCCGTCCCGGTTCTACTCTACTCGTTTGGGGTGGTTCAATGGACGAAGAACGAGCTTAAGGCCCTTGATGTCACCACGCGTAAGATCATGCATATGCATAAAAGCTTGCATATCAATTCGTCAGTTCCGCGATTATACATTTCACGCCGTCAAGGCGGACGCGGACTTCTGA
>CAKNXH010013737.1:0-11698 GCA_932178445.1 Andricus quercusramuli
TTGCTTACCTTCTAGGATAGAAGGAGCAGAAGCGGATGACGTACACGGTCCAGTAGCTTTGGGGTTGGTTTCTTTAAGGAATCATGATCGAAGCTTCCGGAGCCTACAACTTCTCTAAATAATAATAATAGCTGAAGCAGGAGATCCTGACTGTGTGGAGAGTGAACAATGGCACCGTCCACCCGGTCTCGATTTCCTCCACTGGGAACGTTCATGCGAGGTGCGTACAAATCTTGGAAGAACTGGGAGCTCGAAATTCACTACATCTAATTCAGAAAGCAGCATTGATGAACACGTGCCGCATCACCCGGAGTTTTCTGGGAGTGAACAATAATAGCGGCTGTAATCGCCTTCTGTGACTATGTTGCGTACGCCACAGATGACTGTGATAATCACATTATGAGGAACTTACTTTCAAAAGGGCATAAATCCACTTTTCAAAACTTTTGGTTTTTTTGCGTTAATCATATCATTAGGATAAGCCCTATCAGCCAATGTATCAGTTTCCTCCAAAAAAACTTTCTATCCCATATTAAAAGTGAGTTAAATATTTGCTTTGCCACCAGAAAAGCAATCATCCAGTCTCTGGAAAATGAGATAATGAGATAATGAGATAATGAGATAACGAGATAATGAGAATGCAAACTTCTGGTAATTTGGTACGTGGCCTAGGACCAAAACAATGTAGGAACCCAGAAAACCCAATTGTTTTATAAATGCTGTAAAACGTTTTTCTCGATTTCCCAACAAAGACCATAAGTGGATATATGCCCTTTTGAAAGTAAGCTCCTCATTTTTCATTTTCGACTTTTACTTTTTGACTTTCAATTTTTGAACTTTTTGCTTCCTCATAGAGGAATCTTTGTTATGGTAACATTTACCAAAAAATTTTAATTCATTTAATCAAACCATCCGTAATTCAAAAGTGTCAAATACAATTTTCTAAGAATCTAAGCAATTGGCCGGATGTGTGTGTGTGTGTTGCTTCAACTCATCGACGTTCCATTTTACTGCACCAAACGTGTAGAGCAGTATAGGAACGGCCAGCATATTGGACGCCTGGATCTAATTCTTTCCAGATAATTCGGAAGCCCAAATTTTTCTGAGAATTTGGCGATACCTTTTTCCAAGGGCCGTTTTTAAGTCATGCACATTTTGGGTTTCCGCTTGCGGTATTCCAAGATATGTATATGTTTTCCAATACCAAGATGTTTCGTAAGCTTTTGTGAACACAATAATGTGAGGGATCAAGACAATTACCAATTTCAGTAGGAACACTCAATTTATTCACAATCTTTTCACCTCACTTTACAATTCAACCTTTTCATCTCCGCGTCTCGAGACCAAGTCCCCTCTCCTTTTTCCCTCGTCAATATTTGAAATTTCCCCAGAATTCGGTTTTCCCTTTCTTACTTCCGGACATATGTCAATTGTATGTTCTAATGAAGAGCAACGAAAACAGGAACCTTTCGGTCGTTTCTCTATTGTGCATTCCCTTGACAGGTGTCCATATACCCCGCAATTGTAACAACGAACTTTATTTTTTTCTGAAGCAGACGATACATATTTACCCACATTTCTATTCAAACTCTCAGATCTACCCGTCGTTTGGCTTTCCGTAACATCTTTCGATATATTCGAGTTCTTATTGAATGTACTCTGTTTTTTGTTCAACGAAATCTTCTCAAAGGCCGATAACAAGCTATCTTTCGAATCAAACCGTTGCATTCTCGCTTGATCACGCAAATTTTCGTCTGGTATCCCGTCAATTAAATAGTCTACTAACTCCGTTTCGTCAATTTTCGCACGATTGGCTAAGATCACTTTATCGTACACATATTCGCTAAAAAGCTCATTCTTTGCCCACATTCGATTTTCAAATTGTTCACGCAACTGAATTCTACAAATTTGAGGACAAAACATTCGCTTAATCTCTAACAATAAATTATCAATTGACAAGTTCAAGTGATCCGGTTTTGAATGAAACCATGTGAGCGCTTTTCCCTTTAATTTTCCGCTAACAATTATTCGCGCCACATCATCATTCAACCCGTAAGCATTTCGAATCATTCGCAATTGCTGTTCCCAGCTGTCAAAATTCGCGCTATTACCATCGAAAGTACCCAAAAGCTCACCTATTGCGTTGATGGTCAATCGTGGTGTTACCTCCATATTGTGAACCGCTGGTTTCGATGCGACACCTACTGATGTCGGCCTTCCAAACGCCAGTTTGAGCGCCGCCGGTTGTGGCTGCGCACTTGCACCTTGTACTGACGCTGCCAATGGTCCTCCAGTCTGCTGCGTCTCGTTCAAATTTTGTGGTATGGACGACGGCGGGCTTTGCTTCTGCTGTGGCAACTGCAGCGCTAACGCAAAAAGCTTCGCGTCCCGGAATGGTCAATACATCAAACTCAATTTATACCGAAACGCGCACAAATCTTCGCGTCCCGGAATGTTCAATACATGGAACTCAATTTGCTCTCGAAGCAGCACGCGTCCCAAACGAACGTTCTCACTCGTAATCCACTTTTTTGGGCTATAGCAATTCCGAACACGTGTTGGCCATTCCAAAACCACTCGGTATCACGGTGTAAATGATTCCAAATTGCAAATATTGGGGAAAACAAAGGTTGTGTGCGAGCTAAGGGGTGAATCTCGTGAAGCCGATTTACTAGTTGTAATCAACGAGACAATGAAAGTACCTGTAATTTTGGGAAGGGATGCGTTTCGGTCTTTTGGATTGGGAATTGTAACGGCTAATGACAGTTTGGGTGATGCTGGCATTAGGCACGTCAAAGATATCATGCATATTGAAGTGGAGGAGTCACGTGTTGCTGACAAGTTGAACGTAAATCCGGAAATTCCATTTGAACACGCGAAACAGTTGAGAGATAGTTTTGATAAGATATATTGCCAATCCAAAAAACCTGATGCGCCTAAAACTAAAGCTGAATTGCATCTGAAATTGAAAAACAACAGTACTTTCCAATTTGCTCCTCGACGCTTGTCTTATGCGGAAAAAAAAGATTTGAAGGAAATCACAGATGATTTACTGGATCGGGGAATAATTAGGCCGAGTGATTCCGAATATTCGTCTCCGGTAGTACTTACTAAGAAAAAAAATGGTAAGACGTGCATGTGCATTGACTATCGCATTTTAAATAAAAATCTCGAATCCGACAATTTCCCTATGCCTCTCATTGACGATCACATTGATGTTTTGAAGGGTAAAAAATACTTTAGTTCACTGGATCTAAAGGATGGATTCTATCACGTGGACATGGGCCAGGAATCTATTAATTTCACTTCGTTCGTCACGCCATTCGGTCAGTTTGAGTTTTTGAAGATGCCTTTTGGTTTGAAAGTGGCACCCAGATACTTTCAAAAATTTGTAAATATCGCATTGAAAGAGTTGATAGAATCAGGTGACGTATTGGTTTTTATGGATGACATTTTCATAGCCACCAACTCAATCGAACATCATTTAATTATCCTAAAGAAGTTATACGAAAACAAGCTTGAGTTGCAGATTTCCAAATGTTACTTTTTGTGTTCGGAAATTGACTTTTTGGGATACAAAGTATCCGAGCAGGGCATCTCAACAACCCATCGGGGTATCGAGGCCGTGCGAGATTTTCCTGTTTCGGTCATTGCTAAACCGTTATACGATTTATTAAGAAAAAATGCGGAATTTAGATTCTAGCCATTTATGATCCCCATGCGGAGACGGAACTCCACTGTGATGCGAGTTCTCTGGGATTTAGAACCGTACTCATGCAACGGGGCAAAGATCGAAAGTTTCATCCTGTGCGATATTTTTCCAAAAGAACCTCAGATGCGGAAAGCCGCCTTCACAGTTTCGAATTAGAAATGCATATTGTAACTCCCTAGCGTTAGCCTTAAAAAAGTATGAAATAAATCCTCGAATTTCGCGTTGGGTTTTAGAGCTGCAGAGTTATGATTTTACCTCGGAACATCGCGCCGGAACGCGGATGACACATGTCGACGGGTTGAGTCGTTGTGATTTCGTGGCGATAATTGAAGACAATTCATTCGAAACAAATTTAAAAATTGCTCAGAATCTTGATGAAAACATTCAAAAAATAAAGTTAGAATTAGAGAAGGCAGAAAGCAAATTATTTGAAATGAGAAATGACGTAGTTTATAGGAAGGTAGACGAGAAATTGTTGGTTTATGTCCCTCTGGAAATGGAGAAAAACATTTTATTCAAGTACCATGATGAACTCGGTCATATGGGGGTCGAAAAGGTAGTAGAGGTCTTGAAAAAACATACTGTTTTCCACAACTAAGAAAGAAAGTAGCCGACCATGTAAAGAATTGTTACAAATGCATAATGTATAATCCATCAGTGGGAAAAAAAGAATGCTTATTTCAAAGCATTGACAAAGGGAATAAACCTTTTTCGGTAATTCACGTGGATCACACTTCCATTCCGGACGTTCGGGTAGCGAGCAAAAAGCATCTTTTGGTCATAATTGATGGATTTAGTAAATTCACAAAACTGATCCCAACTAGATCAACAACGACTAAGGAAGCAGTAGATCATTTAAAAAGCTATTTTACGTATTACAGTGAACCTGGAACGATTGTGTCAGATAGAGGCTCGTGTTTTGATTCAAGTGAATTCGCGAATTTTATTGATGAATATGATATCAAACACGTAAGAATCGCGACAGGATCACCGCAAGCTAACGGTCAGGTTGAAAGGGTGCATGATCACGTTGCGGAATTTGTAACTGAAAATATAAACAAAGAAAATCGTTGTCACACATCGTTGTACAAAATCAGCTAAGTGTCAAAAGACAAGCGGACAAAAACCGCAAAGAAGCTCAAAAGTACGAAATTGGTGATTTTGTTGTCCTCAAGAATTTTAATTGTACCACGGGAATATCACATAAGCTAAAACCACGTTTTAAAGGTCCGTATCAAGTGACAAAAGTTTTGAGAAATGATAGGTATATAGTCGCGGACATTCCAGGTTGTCAGATGACACAAAAAAAGTATGAAGGAGTGTGGCAGGCGGCGAATTTGCGACTCTGGAGAAAAGGGTCGAGACTGACCGAAAGGTAAATACATCTCAAATTTCTCTCTCGTTTATAAAGTTTTGACACTTAATACTTCGACAAAAATTTTGTATTTAATTTGCTTCCAAGTTGTAAGCGTCGTTCGAGGACGAACGAATGGTCAGGAAAGGCCGAGCTGTAAGAGTGTGCGTGTGATTAGAATGTCAGCGTAAGAGTGTGTCTGCGATTAGAATTTGTATTTCCCGCCAGAGCGCGAGGGCGCTCGCGCTCTGGAAGAAAGGCCGCCAGGAGGCAGGATACGAGTGGGGAGAAAAGCGAGGGAAAAAGGAGAGGGGACTTGCTCTCGAGACGCGGAGATGAAAAGGTGATTGTAAAGTGAGGTGAAAAGATTGTGAATAAATTGAGTGTTCTTACTGAAATTGGTAATTGTCTTTATCCCTCACAATAACCAAAAAACGGTTGCAGATAAATTCATGAAATTTGAAGAGCTTATTTTCCTCACTAATATCTTGAAACTGACCGAAGGATTTCTAAAAATATTAATTGCATTTTTTCTGCATTCAATAATATTTAACAAATCGGTTTTCATAGTAAACCTTTTTTCTTCAACATAATTCAAAGTTGATTGAAAAATATAAAATATTCCTTGGTTATGGCAATTTATATATTTTAAAAATCGGTTTTTTATAGTAAAACTTTTTTCATTAACATAATTCAAAGTTGATGCAAGAATATAAAATATTCCTTAGTTCGAGACAAATCGACGATTGATATTATATCAATACATTTTATTGAAGAGTAAGGAAGCTATGGTAATGCATAATATTTGAAAATACGGTTTTTTATAGCAAAACTTTTTGCCCTAACATAATTCAAAATTGATGTAAGAACGGAAAAGATGCCTTGATTCGTGGTAAATCGATTGTTCTATAATATTAATACACTTTATTGAAGATTAAGGAAGTTATTCTCCTTCGTAATATTTGAATCATCTGTTTCGAACAGAAAAACGTTCTTCATCGACATAATTCAAAGTTGACACATGAATGGAAAATACTTTTTGATCATAAATTTTCAAATAGAGTAATTCTGACAATTTTTGTAGGGGAATCATAAAGCTTCGAAAGGGATAGGGTGCGATAGAACTCTTCCCTTCACTTTTCCAGCTCGAAAAATTATCATTTTGAATACAAAATTCGATTTGGCTCATTCGTTTTTGTATTTAAGCAATTTTCTGTATTATTTTGTACTTTTTGTAATATGGTATTTTATGTAAATTTCTGTTTTTCAATTGATAAAAGTGAAGACTTTGGTTTGTTTATTATTGGTGAAAATAACTAATGCTTCCTCTATAAGGAAGCAAATACATTTTCTAACGGGAAGCAAAATGCTCGTGAAATGAGCACCATATAATTATAAATACAAACAAAGTGGAAACACTCGAATTCGAATTCACATCTAGTTTTGTGTATGTGTATGTCCGTGTGCATTTCTGAAGTTGTTTTTGTCTCACGCCACATCGAGTTGAAAATTTGAGATACTAAATTAAAAGCACTGAGAAAGGTGGCTCTGGTCCTAAATTTTAATAATCATGGAAAAAGTTTTCTTTGTCAATAATTTTTTTGTTGCTTTTTCCATGATTATTACAATTTAAAAGTACATGAGTAATAATACTAATAAAATTGAATAGTTATAATACTAATAAACTACATAGTAATACCTAGCCTTCACCCAGGAGGCTCGGGTTCGATTCCCGGTACGGGAACCATGTGGCGTAGGGATGTGGCGACCCCATCGCCCGAGAGCTCCGGCTCTTGCAGTCAGCCGCGTTGCTTTGGGCTAACTCCCCAATGCAACGAATTATGCGGTTACAACAAAAGTATCGCGCAGTGCCACCCACAATAGGCCTCTCTCGGATGGCGGTCATGGTTCAGTTGGGAGTGGCAATAGGAACGAACCGAGGCAACGAGTAGGCAATGACCCCGGGCAAACGCGAGAACATCGATTTAAATGGTCGACCAACTCAGGAGGGACCTTCTTACCTGTTGTCAAAGAAGCTCACCCGTGCGAAGAAGATTCATGCAGAGGTTACATGACCGTTGGGTCAAAATTCACCAGGAATATGCTCATAAAACGCCTCAGTATTTAAGAGATCAGGTACCCTTCTTGCGAAAAAACGGATATGAAGCTCTTTATCAACAGGAAGAGGAGCAACATCCTTCCGCGAACATTCCACCCGTTCCAGCAAGACCACCTTTGCAGATAGCCAATAATGCCAACATGAGAAGTAGTAGATCTTCCCACCAAAAAGTCTTTCTCAGAATGGACAAATTAGCTGAAGCTAATACTGCTCTCCCTGATTTGCTCCCCGAAGATGTTAATCTCTGGAATCTGAACTGTGTAGTTCACAAGAAGGCGGTCTCTCTGCTTAGCGACAATGAAGGTAACGATACTTCAGTACGTCTGAATAAGACTCGCGAGCGTATTGCACAGCTTCAGTTCAAAATTGAAACGGCGAGACGGCATGCATCAAATATCCTGTGCGTGATTAGCTACATAACATCAAATAAAAAATTAACTCTTAAAGTTAGGTCACTTGCTTGAAACATATGGAAAGCAAATCACACGCTGAACAAGTGAAGGGTGGATATTCAAAGTCGTATAACCGCCAATTTTTCAAAATTTTTTTTATTTTTTATTTCGAAACTCTAAGCTGATGCCGTCATTTCAGCGAAAAGAGCAAGTCAAAATTCGCAATAGTTTTATTGTAAGAATTTTTCGAACATTGCATTTTACATTGTATAATTAACAAAATGCGATCGTTTTTCCGCTCTCCTGTAAGAAATTGGAAATGGCGCTTATACGACTTTGAATATCCACCCTTCAAGTGTAAACTGTTGACCATCAAGCAGCATTGGACGCAAAAAATAAGATCTCTTTCAACAGCGAAACAGCGCCTTGAACGGCGAGTAAAGTGGGTTCAGGAAACTTCTACCTTTTCTACTCATCCTTCCCGTCTGTTCAATAAAACGTCACGTGCCGTTGAAAATCCGCTTAGTCGAGAAGAGATTCAAGTCTGCTGGGAGCAAGTATTTGGAGATACTTATCAACTAAATGAAGACGCTTCAGATATATAACTATTTCGTGACTTTTGCCAAAGACAAAGGTTACAAGGTGCAGAGGAAGAGTGTCCACTAATTACTGCTGAAGAAGTGAAGAAACTTATCGCTAGAACTGAGCACTTTTCAGTGCCAGGGCTAGATAAAATCAACAACTTTTGGTGGAAGAAATTCACATCTGCGCACCAACATCTAGCTCGTATATTTACTACTTTCTTAAACGGAGAACAACCGTCCCGCAGTGGCTAGTGGAAGGACGCACGGTATTAATCCCTAAGACCGGAGATTTGTCAAGTCCAAAGAATTCGGGCCCATAGCTTGTTTAAACACCAGCTACAAGCTATTCACTGGCATCCTCAAAGAGAGGATATTAACATCTAGCGAGCCGGTATGGAGTGCAATAGTTGCACAACGTGGATGCAAGAGAGGGCTCACAGGTTACAGGGAGAACATGTTAATAAACAGGTGTATTACCCAGGACTCGATCAGGTTTCAACGCTATCTGTCCATGGCTTGGATTGACTACCGTAAGGCATTCGATAACACGAACCATGAGCTACTGAATAAGCTCCTTGAGTGCCTGCAGGTGCATCCAACAATCTTGTGGCGGACAAGATTTGTCATAACATCTGACAAAAGACAAGTGACTACAAGCTATGTGACATATAAGAGGGGTGTCTTTCAAGGAGACTCTCGAAGTCCGATACTTTTCTGCATCTCCCTCTTGCCTCTATCTGTTGTGCTCCGAGGCAAAAGCTCTGGATACCTATGTGGCCCGCCGAACAGAAGAGAATATAAGGTCAACCACCTTTTATGCATGGACGACCTTAAACTCTTTGCTTCCTCGAAAGAGGACATTAACATCCTTGTGGAGGCGGTAAATAGGTACTCTGAAGCGATTAGCATGAGCTTCGGACTGGACAAGTGTGCCTGCGTCCACCTACACCAAGGAAGACTAGAAACTACGTCCTCGCGTGACGATCAGGATGTTCAACTCATAGGCGGAAATACCATTCAACATGTTGGTATTGGAGAAACATATACATATCTTGGAATACCGCAAACGGAAACCCGAAATGTGCGTGTGTTAAAAACGGCCCGCGGAAAAAGTTATCGCCAAATTCTCAGAAAAATTCGGGCTTCCGAATTATCTGGAAAGAATAAAATCCAGGTGACCAATATGCTGGCCGTTCCTATACAGCTGTAGAGCTGTATAGGAACGGTTTGGTGCAGTAAAATGGAACGTCGATGAGTTGATCTAACTTGACGGAAGCACACGCAAGATGATGGCAATCCATCGAAGCCATCATCCTAGATCTTCCGAACCTCGAATATACCTCCACCGAGATGAAGGGGGTAGAGGCTTGCTAAGCTTACAGTGTCTTCGTCGAAGAACGGTTCTGGCTACATTCTGCTCAGTTCTAAAAAGCACAGATTCCCTTAAGCGACTTGTACATCAACATGAAGTCGCCAATGCTGCGGCGTTTCTATACCGTGCCACAGATAGGGCCGCAAAGGAGCTTGGCCTGCCATTTGATTCGATTTGCATTACGCCCAGGGAGAACTTGAGTCCGTTGTGGAGAATGATCAGTGTAAGATCTACTAGAATTTCTCAAGATCTGAAGAACGAGATCGTTTACGTGATTGAATTCTTGGCAACAGCCGATGGCAATATCACGGTAAAGGAGGAAGAAAAACGGGCGAAATATCAAGCACTTCTTTTCAAGCTGAGCAGGCTGTACCAAGGATACAAAGTCCATCTGGTAGTTCTCATAATCGGCTGTCTTGGAGGTATGAAAGCTTCATTTATCCACCAACTCAATAAGATTCCAGCTTGCCAGCCTCAGGCTCATTCCATCGCGAACCGGATGCAATAGGCTGTTCTACTGGGACCACTTCATCTGGTCCGTCAACACTGTTCCTCTTAACATTCTACAAAGATTGGTAGCTCTAAAGAAGTATCCAGAGGTGAAACCTTCATCTCCAACTGTCTGGTCTGCCGCGTAAGGTCATCCGCGGCTAGAGACCTGACTCCAAGGAACAGTGTTGCCCGATGTTATCTCGAGTAAATTTCCCGCTCTTGCTTGCCTTGTAGGATAGAAGGAGCAGAAGCGGATGACGTATACGTTCCAGTTACGTCGAGATTGGTTGCTTTAAGGAACCATGATCGTAGCTTCTGGATCCTACAACTTCTCAGATACATAAAGTAATTTCAAAGTACATACGTTTTATTACAAATATGTATTTGCCTATAATAAAGCTGCTTAATTACTTACGTAAGAAATATAACAGAAAGTATGTATTTCCAATTGGTGAAATTCAGATTCAGAGAGTTCCTGTAAAGATTTAGTGGAAGATGATATTGATTAGTTGTTGAAAAAAAGGCTCAAAGAATTTTCCCATTTTCCTTGTTTTAACAAGTAATAAAAGCCCTAAAAATCAAGAAAGAAAATAATGCATAAATACCCTTATAAAACCTAATTCGATTTCTGTGAAAAAAATTATTTTCATTCATAGAAACGAACTACACTATGTTTTTGTTATTGCACTAATATACTCCGGAAGGGATATAGGCCAATACACCAGAGTCTCACTATTTAAACGCGCGATCGCACGCGTTATACGAATTCCAAGAATTGCTGGTCCACGGAGTTTCTCAGGGGGCAGGGCGAGAGAGGGTTGCGACTCCGCCTCTGAAGGGACGCATGCACCTACTACTCAGTCAAGTAGATTGCGCAATATGATGGAAACGGTTTAGGCGGCCCTGACTGTTTACGCTTCGCTGTACGCGCTATATGAACAAGGCTCTTTTCAGGCAACCCCCGAGATTGTTCATCTATCGAGACTCTGGTGTAGTATAATATTAATAAATAATACGGAATTATTCTCTAACGGATATTGTTTCTTTTCACATAATTTTTTTGACTACAGGGCTTTACGTGATTTGGGGTCGGTTCCACATGCGTTGGAGGGAGGAATCTTTTTTGTTTTATATGTGATTAAAGAAGCCTACTCATACTATAATGCCCCCATAACAGTGTCCCATCATCCTGAAATTTGGGATGAGTCATAAGACATTTTTCACGAGTTTGGCTAGTGGTCCCAAAATATCGGGACGACTTGTCCATCCCCTATTTCCGTTCCGCCAGTTTTCCGTGACGATTAAACGCGACCTACTGACGACCCAGTAGTTTTCTCAAAATTTCTGGGAAATTATTTGTCGGGAAATTGAACTTTATACTCAAATAAATAGTGAATAAATGTACTTATAAATAAATAACTATAGTTATTGAAAAAATGGTGAAATAGATCCAAAACGGCAGACCTGATAGCAGATTTTTATATCAAGTTGTATTTAGTAATTTACATATTTGGAAAAGTCTGAAGAGCCAAATAGCGACTTTCTACTTTTTTTCTTCGTCGGATTGCTTAACTACTGACAATCGCTTATTAGCGGCGGCATCGTAGGTTTACGTGTGCCAATGTTAATGAAATTTCGTATCCCAGTTTTGAAATGACTCTCACGATTCGAAA
>CAKNXH010013748.1:0-10034 GCA_932178445.1 Andricus quercusramuli
AGATATTGGAAAGAAAAGGGACCAACATTTTGTAGAAACTCAGAATTATGTAGGCATAGCCATATCGGCGCTGGGTGCCCCTGTATATATATTGATAGATCCCCCAGAAAAAGGTTTGGATGAGGACTTGTTCACAGATTATATATTCCATGCAGGTCAAATCCTAATTGATGTTTTTTATCAACAGTCAGTGGTGAGTAAATCCTTTATCACACCAAAACTAAACAAAAACGCGAAAACGGTTGTAAACGCAATGCTTTCGGATGAATAGCTTTGAGGAAATTACCTCGAAAAAAAAGTCAAGGTTGTCACGGAGATTGAAAAGACCTGTGCAGATATCAAAGAGAAATTCCCAGCACAAGGAAGAAACACTCAACCACAGGAAAACTACAAATTTCCACCTGCGTGTTATCGTCAGATTGGCAATTATCGGAAGCGTTGTCGACAAATAAGTTCAAACCAAGACCATGCAGATACCCACACTCACAGTTCCGGGAAATTTTTTTGTAATATTTTTGAAAGTGTAATCAAAAATACTTTAGCTAGTATCATCAGATGCAGAAATTTTATGTTCCATCTCGCTTTAAGCAACGAAATCAATTTCTGTAGTTAGGGAAATTAGATGATTTTATGCAACTATCAAAAACTAGGTAGTAAGATTAGTGAGGTTATTCAATATTTTTTGCCGGTTGTGCATACTGGAAGAAATGTTATCAAGAAAGGTAATTTCACTATTCAATTTTTATTTCTATTTATTTAATATCTGTATCATTTCGTTATTTTTCCCGAACTTGTGAAAAAAGAATTGAGTATGAAAAATTCTAACATAGACAAAGAGTAAAGTTAAAAGAAAATTTTAATGTCAAATTTGTTAGCAAAAATAAGTACACAAACAGATTTCATGTTCACCAAAACATGATACGAATTTATTGGAATAATGTATTTGTTCGAACTTTTCGAATTTTTATTCTAAAAATTTTTAGTTCGGGAATCTGCCCCCAGATTTTTCGGATCTTCTTATAAATTTCTGTACTTTTCAGAGACAATTCGAAGAATACATAAAAAAAAATTGATGAGATTCAACTATTGCAGAGAAGAGTTTCACGACCAATTCAAAAGGATAGAAGAAATTCTGCCGAAAATAAATACAAGCCTGTTAGAAATGTTGCTAAAAAAATTCGCTCAAGAATCATAAAATGAAAACCATATAAATACTGTTAGACACAACCATTCATGGATACGTTGCATCATAATCTGCAATATTTCACAAATTGAATTAGCACATATTATTTTGGTTTTATTATAATGAGCATTTATTAACTCATATTTAGGAAATTTTTTCCAATAATAAACTAACTTTAGATGTGGAAACATATTTCAATAAGTCTACGACCGAGAAACCAGTTGCTGTCTCGAAATTTGTACAGCCCAAGAATAGATCAAATTCATCCAATAGTAGAAAAAGTTTTATATCTAGAACCTCTAACCCAGGTAAATCAACACAAATTTTAGTACCAAAAGCTGGACCAGCATTAAGTGGTGAAGTACGTCTTATTATAGTAAATTAATGACTGCGTTTGTTAGAACACTGATGCACTATCCACTTGAAACTGACTTATGTTCCATAATTTTTTGCATTACAATCAGCTTCCTGGCAAAACCATTTTCACGCAAACAGTGTCTGCATTAACAAAAAGTAATGAATCAGAAAAAGTACCTATATGATTGCCAAAGAAAATGCCCACGAAAGATACAGGTCAAATGCAAAAGCCTCAAACACGGGTAAACCTTCCAAGTTTTGAAATTTCTGACAGGCACCATTTCAAATTATAATAGCAAACCATTTCTTATTTCCACGTGGATACTATTTGTTACAATAAAACTTTAACAAACTTTCGATAATAAGAGTATTGTAATACTTTCATCTTGAGTTATGAAATTCCATAGGCTTGGACTGGTAGTAACATGGATAGAGAAAAGATGTGCGAAAAAATAGAAATACTGGAAAATTTGATTCCAAGCTTAAGGAAGAATCTGTCCGAGACGAAGGATGCCAGGAGACTGAAAAAGAGGAAATTTCCAGTCTCAAGACGAAGCTTCAGAAGTCTGATGAAGTAATTCATGCGTAGACATTGAAGATCTCAACTCTTAGAAATCTCAACAGGAAGCTAACCGAAATTTCAATTAACAATGCGGACAAACCTAATGGTAGAGTCTTTCTATTCGTTTTTCTGTTTTATTATATCCCAAGAGAAGGAAGTGATTTTTATTAGCAAATATTACTGAACGTTTTTCCCAATTTTTCCGATTATGTCATTCAGAAATTCATGCAAATGTTTCTACACCAGCGGGTTAGACCATTCAAGATTTCAGGGAGATTGTTGTTTCAGAAAATTCTATTTCCAATTTTTCTTGAGTATAAGGTGAATGAATGTCGTCACAGTCGCAGTTTGCAAACATCAGCGTCATTTGTGAAAAACTACTAGCAGAAGGAACATTTCCGTGATTTACGTTTTTTTATCCTTCGTGTATAGATTGTGTAAAAAAAGTTAAGTGCGTATTTTTCGCAGTAGAATTTTGTGCTTAGCACGATGGGGTGGATGGTTTTTCGATATTTTCTTAAAGAAAGAGCTTTATCCTCTTTAGTGTTATTTTTCAAAAAAAAACCTACTTTTCATGACTAACATGCAATTATATGATCAGAATGCAAAATTCAAGATGCTTTATCTTTCACGTGAAGAAAATTAGATTGATCCCAAAAAAATCCCGGAAACAAATTTTTTCAAACATACATAGTTCCCTAGTTTTGCTGAAATAGTTTTCATAAAAATTCTATTCGCTTTAATAAAAAAATAGGCTAATTTAGCGTGTGAAGATTTGGTTACTTCTATTCTGTTTATTGTTTAAACTGTGTTTCGCGGAATTTTTCTCAATTATGGATTTGGTGTTAAATTTCTATCAAAAATAGACAAATTGAAACAACCTCCTCCACACACTGAGCTTCAAGCTGCGATAGGTATAAAAAAAGTGTCGACAAAAACTGAAGGCGGGTATTTGTTTGTACGTGCCCACAGTTTCAAAATCCGATTGAATGAAAATCTTAGCTGCTCATTTTTTTGAGATATCGCATGTTCATTTTGTATGCTCATGGAGACTATTCCGACACATTTCTACAAGGTCGTGACTTTATTATCAACAATATCTGTACTTGTATTCACCTGCAATATTTTTACAGAACACAAGGAATATCGCAGTAGAACCTGTGTATAGTACGGCGGACTTAAACCTACTCAACCATGCAGATCCACCATCCGTGGCTTTGACGGCGTTTCCACCGGAAAATTTTGGTTGAATCAACGAAATATTTTGCCTAATTCTAGTAAAATCTCTTTTGAATTGTTCCATAGATTCAAAAAAAATTTTTGTCCATCAATACAATATTAACTAACATCTACAAAACGATTTCATCAAAAGCTTTGATTTATTGAAGCAAACGAATATGGTAATGTGATAAGATTATAATATTACATACAAAGCATGAATATTTTTCCTTCCTCTAAACTCTATGAAATATTGCTGTTTGTTGAGGCGTCTTCTTTAACGTGACCTGAGCATTGATGTTTTTTTAGGTATGCTTTATTCTATGCCCGTTTATATTGAATTCTCCATACTGGTATAAATAAAGCGCAAACGCACGAGTGTATTCATTACTGTATTCTTCGTTGATTGTTATGGCGCTTTTGTCAGTATTTGTTGTACCCTCGTCCAGAAGCTATACTTGCTCCTGTTCTACAATGTCTGCTCTATCGTTTGCCTGTCTGCATGCACTGATGTGTGCTTTTCTGTATATTGGATCGCTCGATCTTGATTTGTGTCTAGCAGCAGCTTCATCGCGCGCTTCAAAAAGAGGCAAATGACGGTTCGAACCCAATTTCCGAAGTAAATCAAGGGACAAAGTAACCCACTGGTTTCTATTTATGTCATACACAATAAATACATTTTTCAGGTCAAATAAACGGCATAATTCATTAATTGGATTCCACGCCTGCCATCCAAAAATGATATGATCCCTTTTTATGAGTAGTACCCAATCAAAGACATTATCTTTATCACCAAATGTTTCGAAATCTGGGAACTGATGATCGAACCACAATTCATCGACCAGAGGCATGACGCCGTTGTATCCAGAAAATAAATCCTCCACAGTCCTTGGTTCTGAACTTATTAATTCTGTAAGAAGAAACAGGAATTATTTTTTAATTTATTCATCCACATTGTCTTCATTCAAGCATCTCCATTTCACTGGGTATGGATCTGTGCAAATTTTTCTCTCACGAAGGTGGGCTCAGAAATAATGCATGAAATAAATTACAACCAGTGATAACTTGCAGCTGCATCTGACTTCATTGGAAAAACTCGAATCTTCCTGCCCGTTTATCAGAGGAAACGAAAGCTGCAAAGAACCGCCTCCTGAGTTCAGCCGACTTTTCGAAAGTCGAGTTCAAAGCCAGAAATTCGACACAAAAAAGATGCATCCTCGACGAAAAACGTAGTAGCTACGCGTACGCACAAGTAATTGCTGCTCGTATGATTTCATCATTTTCCTTCGCATCTTCGGTATTGGTATCAGAAATGAGGAAAATTGAACTTATTCAAAAATATTCAGAAAAATTGATTATTATACAAGGATTAATAACAGGAACAAAAATATCGCTACTCATGTTTGAATAGACTTTTCAAAACGTATTTCAAAAGACAGTTTCGAGTCCAGAATATCCAATGAGGTCTATTTTAGAAAACAAATATCTGCCCTAGTGTAACTCCCTCCATTTCGAAATGAAATTGAGTCTGCTGGAATCCGAACAACTCTGATTCATTTCAATCTATTACAAACGAACGTGGAATCTGTTTCCGACTGATTCTGACCTCCGGGTTAAAAGCTAAATCCAGTCCGAATGATTCAGTTCGATTACCAAAAATGCTTTTTCAGTCTGAATTGTTGTCTCAAGTTCATTCCGAATGAATCCACACCAATCTGAATAAAATTTTCATTCCGTCTGAATCCCTCGCAATACGTTAGATCATTCCAGATGATTCTGTTTGTTCCACTCACAGTCCGAATGATTCCATAGCGAAGATTTTCATTCCGTATGAATCCCTCGCAATACGTTAGATAATTCCAGATAATTATGTTTGTTCCACTCACAGTCCGAATGATTCCGTAGCAAAGATTTTCATTCTGTATGAATCCATCGCATGACGCAAGCTCATCTCAAATGATTCTGCGCATTCCAGAACGAAGATTCCATTCCACCTGACTCCGTGACAAGGTGCGAATTCACAACGAATGATTCCGCATCGATCAGAATTAAATTCTCATTCCACACTCATCAGAATAAAATGCCCATTCCGTCTGAATCCCCGAAATAACGGAAGATTATGGTGACTGGTTCCGCATCATTCCGAACTCAGTCTAAATAATTCGACACTTATCACAATAAAACGCACACTCCGCCTGAATCCGTCTTATTACGCGAGAACATGCCGAGTTGTTCCGAGGTTGACCGCCAACAGAGATAATGATACAGTTTCGATTCAAATGCAATTGTCATATTGCGTTTCAATACTGAAAGAGAAGCAAACTAGGAAATCAAGCAACAGATGAAAGATAACCATTCACCATTATAGGGAAATTTCATCCAATCAGCGATTTCCAAAAATTCCATTCAGTCAGTATTTCGCTGCCAACTATGCCCGATCTATGATGTCGAACCTTTTTCCTAAAGACCCGTGAACCTTCAAAACCTGTTATGGCAGTTTTTAGTTTGATTTTTGTGCTGGATTGTTGTCGATAATAATCCGTTTGTCCGTTTTCAGGGTCGTATTTTTTTGGACTGCTATCCTCTGAAGAACTGATCTTGGTTCCACGAATAAACCAGGAATATAAGGAATATGAGTAATATAAATATATTGGAAGGTCTCTGCTGACAATCACTTCCATGTCCCCATTTGGCTGGTTGTTGTCTATAATTAATTCATCAATCGCCATCCTTAACAAGCGAAATACATAATTTTTCAGGCATATAGTCAAATTCTTAACTAAGAAGTACCTCTTAGTCGAAAAAGTTTTCAGTTTTCAGTTCCCAGTCATAATTATGAGTCTTGAACGGAAAATCTGTCCACTGTGCCTACAAGTCTTCTTTGAGAATTTTTAAATATTTCTTCTTTTTTGGCAACATATCTGAATTTTTTAATTTTTTAATTTTGCATATCGATTTCGATAAATAAATTAAGAGCGACGAGTTCCATTAAATAATGTTTCGAAGAAATGTTGTTGGAATTTTTAAACACTGAAATTCTTACAAAAGCTATCCCCTATATTTCGCGTCGTTCAACACAAACCAAGTAGTATTTTAAATTAATGAAGTTTAATTTTCCACCCAGACGGATGATACATACTAGGGTATGAATGAATGAACTATCTTTTTTGCAGAATCAATGAATCTTCAGCTCAAAAAGACAACTTTTAACCAAATGTTTGAATTTTTAACCAAGAGATATTCTTTCAACTACAAATGTAACAGTCGAGTTCTTAGTTAAAAAGGTTAATCTTCAACCAAAAACTATACAAAAGAGATGAATCTTGAACTAGAAAAAAAATTGACTGAGTTGTACAATTTTTGAACAAGTTGTTGAATTGTTCACGAATAAGATGAGTTTTTGGCAAAATAGTTGCATTCTCAACAAAATCATTTAATTTTCGATCAAATATCAGAATTGTTCACCCTAACTGAAATTTGAACGAAAAATCGAGAAGAAGCGGAAATTACTTGAAAACAGGGGGGGAAATTGTTTAAGAAGATGAAAAGAGGGCAAATTTTATTAAAATTTATCATCAATTTACCATTATGGACGATCCCTAAGCAGCAATAGAAAAAGGTGGAAAAATCGGGTTGTAGAAAAAATCTTCCAATAGAGCGCGTAGCCTCCTAAAACGTACTTGAGTGACAGGTGAAATGTTGAGAGATCTTTCAGTTTTGAGAAAACAGCTTGTTAAGCAAGCGGAAATGAAGGATCTTCAATGTGGGCAAAATCAATGAAATAATAAATAGTAGATTATGATAGTCGGTTTTGTTTTATTTGAAATCATCAATTACATTTTATTGACAAATTTGCTTCATCACTAGTGCACATTTCGGATGGAGTCCTCCCAGGAAAAGACTCTGCTGATTTTACTCCCCAGCGGCTGCGCCCAAATTTGAAAATATCTGTACAGGTATTAACTTGCAATTATTTTACAGCACAAAATGAAAATTGCAGTAAAAACTGTGTATGGTACAGCGGACGAAATCCTTTGCTTAATTCTAGATCATGCAACCAAAACTTTTACTAAAATCAACCAAATGCAGTGAGGAAGACGATTTTGCTAGATAAAGAAAACAACTGACCTCCTCCAACTGACAACCCTCTTTGTAGACTTTATGAATTATTTCTGTTTGTGAAGGTGTCCTTTGTACACAGTGAGATAGATGTTCAAAATGATACCGAAATCAATATCATTTTGATATGCATCAAAAATAATACCAAAATCAAGAAAATTTTGATCGGCCGGAATGAATCATCGACTTTTGGGATCATAATGATATAATAATGTACGTTTTTGCGATGATGGTTGTTTTGTCGAATAAGATGCTATGTTCTGTTTCCATATGATGCTGTATGATATAGTGCTGATTGCGTGAAATATTTAAGCCTGACTTTACTCTCACGTTCCTTTACAAGTTGGCTCACAGCTCTCCCGGTTTCTCCAATGCAAAGTTTGCCACAGGAACAAGGGATTTTATGTACTTCTGAATCATTGGAAGATGCCTTTTTATCTCTAGGGTTGTTTAGAAGTTGTACTATTTTCGCGGGTGGCTTAAATATCGTTTGGATGTTGTGTTTGTTGAGAATTCTTCCTATTTGTTCTGTAATACCTGGAATGTAGGGAAGGATGGTAGTCGGTTTTCTCTCCCTTTCTTCAGTAGCTTGTGTTGTCTTCTTTTTTTTTTTTTTCTTTTGTATTTTCGCATTGCTCCATTAATTTGTTTGCTTGTATAATCGTTTTGTATTAGGATGTTTAAAAAATTTTGTAGTTCCTTTCGTAAATGACCGATTTCTTTTGAGATGGGTGGTGGTGGGAGGAGGCATGTAGGTATCTGTTTGTATTGGTAGGTTTTCTATAAACTTCATGTCCTAATGTGTTATCAGATCTGTTGTAAACTAGTACGTCAGAGAAAGGCTATTTTCCGTTTTGTTCAATTTCGATTGTGAACTTAAAATTAGGGTGTGATTGAGATGAAAAAATTTCCGTCAACGTAACGGCACCAAGATTCCGGTTTAAGCTTAGATTTGTTAAATATTTTAGTTTCTAGATTCTTGATAGTTGAATGTGAATCTGTCGTATCTTTCTGATGAAGTCAAAAGAGTTTTGTACGTGTGTGAGCAATGATCCGGAAGTATATAAAATTCCTTGTTCTTGTGGCAAAGTCTATTTTGGAGAAACCGGGAGCGCAGTAAGCCAACGTGTAAAGGAACATAAGAGTAAAGTCAGGCTAAAACATTTCACGCAATCAGCACTAGCTGAGGATCATATCTAAACAGGACATAGCATTTTATTTGACAGAACGTCCGTAATCGCAAAAACATACAATATTGGCCAATCAAGTACGACCAGTCTCCACGAGGGGTCACTGGCAAATCACAAGCCTCGTAGAAAGTATATATAAGAATAGCAGAACCTAAAACTTCTGCTCCAGTTTAGCACTGAAGAAATGAACGGCAAGATTTGTAGTTTCGCACACGATTGAAATCCGAAGTAACTTCTTTTATTATAATGAATAATCGTGAAAGCGTTAAATAAATGGCAATGTGCCAAAGGCAGACCGTGGAAAGAATTGTTAGCACATGTAAATGAGACCCTTATTCAAAGAAACACAAGAGGACATGGAAACACAAAAGCTTGCATGAAAAAATGCATGAACATGAAGGAACTTAGGGAGGTATGTCAGGACCGAAAAAAATGGCAACGAATGATTTATTTCAAGAGTTTCCGTGGAGTGGATGCCACCTGAAAGAAATGATAGATTTACATGATTTATAATTGACAACTCTCAAATATAATGTTGAAAATCATTAAAATCACCATCGCTTGGGAAATTTTATGTATGAATCTTCAAAATTTTAAAACATTGAATTACAAATCATCAAATTAGAAAAATTCTAAATTATAACTCTACAAAATTTTGAAACCTCATTTTGTAAATCAAACTAAAAATTCTTTCATTTTCATGATTTTCATACTAAATGAATATAACTTGGAAGATTTTGGATTTAAAAATTTATTTTTAAGCTTCAGAATCATCAATCAAAATGTAATACTTCTTTAGTAGTGAAGTGTTTTAACTTTTCACAATGAAAAATTAAAAATGTGGAAAGTTTTATTTATTGCAATCAAAAAATTATAATTTTCGAAATTTGCTTCCGAAATTTCTTCAACTTGGAAGATCTACAAGTGAAAACTTGACATTCTATTCCCAAAATCATCCAAATTCAATAATTTTTAGTTATGCGTCTTCAAAGTTTGCGATTTTCTAATTGGAACTGCTGAAAAATGTGGAAATTTAAATAGTGAATCTTTCAAATTGAAGTATTTTTAACTTTAGAGGGTTGAAATAAAAAATGATGCAAGTTCTTAGATTAACAAATTAAATTATGCAATTTTGACTGTTCACTTGAAGAATTCCTTTACTTTGAAATATATTGAACTGAAAACATTACTTTTGATCTTCAGACTCATTTAAATTTAATCACTTTAATTTACTGCCTTCCTTGATGATATATTCGTGAATTTTCTCAGATCTACATTTTATAATTAAAGGGTAAATTTTCAACGATACATCATTGGTATTCAAATTTATAATAATAATTATTATTAATGATATTTGTTTCCAGATTTATGACGTTTGTTAAGGCGAATACTTGAAATCTTCAAA
>CAKNXH010013759.1:0-13838 GCA_932178445.1 Andricus quercusramuli
TAAGACAGATCACAGAAAAAAGCTTGAGAGTAGGAAAGAAAGTTTTCAGTGCATTTATTGACCTAGAAAAAGCTTTCGACACGGTAAATAGAAGTAAACTTTGGGAAGTCCTTAAAGAGTATGGAGTGAATGGAGGGCTCCTACAAGCGATAAAAACAATATATACAGGTAGTAAAGCGAGTGTAAGGGTAAATGGGAAACTGAGTGACTGGTTCGATATTATGCAAGGTGTGAAGCAAGGATGCGTTATGTCCTCGTGGCTATTTATCATATTCATGGATAAGTGTCTAAGAACTGCCCTCTTCGACGAAGATGGTGTAGATCTCGAAACCGTCAAGGTACGTGGGTTAGCTTTCGCAGATGACAAAATTGTTATGGCAGAATCAGTCAAGGACTTGCAAAGAATGTTGAATTAACTTAATACAAGCATGAAGAACATGGACCTCAACATTAACGTGAATAAAACGAAAGCCATGGTGCTTGAGGAGAAAAGTGAGAAAACAATATGCAACATTGTCCTAAATGATGAGAAATTAGAACAAGTTGACAAGTACGTATATCTAGGTAGTCTATTCACTAACGACGGAAAAATAGATGGGGAGTTAGATAGGCGCATAAATAAGGGTAAGCAGGTTATCGATAGAGCAGGGTCCATCCTCACAAATAAAAACATATCGAAAAAAGCTAAAATGGCCATACATAACTCTATTTTCGTACCGACTGTACTATACGGTAGCGAGACATGGACCTGCCAAGAAACGGACAGGAGTAAAATCAACGCGATCGGCATGAAACCTCTGCGCATAATATGCGGGAAAACACTGATGGACAAAGTACGAAACGAGACAATCCTCAAAGAATGTGGTACAGGGGAGACACTAGTTGACATATGGGAAAGAAATCAGCTGAGGTGGTTCGGACATCTTGAAAGAATGAAAGATGAACGACTGACCAAGCAAATGTATAAAGGTAAAGTAAATGGCAGAATGCCCAGAGGTAGACCGCCGAAAGAATGGTTAGAATCTGTGAATGAGACACTAATACGAAGAGACATAAGAAGCCATAGAAATACAAGAGCCTGCATGAAAAAATGCATGGACGTGAATGAAGCTAGAGTAGTATGCCAGGACAGAATTGTGTGGCGACAAATAGTTCTTAAACAGAGTGACAATAGAGTGAATGATGCCTGAAACAAAGACCTTGGATACTAATGGGCCCAAGTGGGGAACCATACATAACAATTTTGAGAGGCTCCTCACTTGGGGTGATCGCTAGAGAGATTGATCGGCAACCTGGGTCGGAGCAGTGTTGCGGAGTGAACGTGTCATTTATATAATTAACACGAGAACTCCAGATCAATCTAAAACATATATACCTAACACCTATATACCCATTTACCCTATACCCATATACCGATCTACCTCATACCTATATACCTATTTCACTACTTTCCAACCGAGCAAGTCACGCCTACCCCGAAAGGGAAATGGCTTAATGGTATAATAATAATAATTGTCGTCGCGGTAGGGCTTGAGCTTTCCTCTCATGAATTTGAAGGCTATGTTGGCCGTAGCATTGCTACTGACAGGGTTTCCCATGCCAGACAGGCAGAAAACGAAGAGGAAAGTGACTAAGAGGAACACCAATACCCATAAATGATAATGGAGAGTATTTTAAAAATTTTGAAACGCTTGTCGCTACCCGAGGATCGTCGGGGCGCCCCTGGAGCAGCCGCTGGGGGCCACAGCATGCGGGACGGTGGTGATGGTGAGCTGCGAGATGGTCAGGCAGATCTCACTAATCAAACAGCTGGCCAGCAAGAACATCTGCGACATACGGTAAGCAGTGAAACATCAACTGCGTCTGCTGAGGATGCTTTGGCTAGCGTTAGCTATTTGCAGCCAACCACTTCAACAGAAATACCGTGGGAGAGCATCAAGTGGGATACCACAATGAATGAGGAATTGATGCGTCTCTATTATAAAAGTGCGAAGTATGAAACATCACGCAAAAAAGGACAAAATTTCAGAACGAAATTTGCCGCAAAGTATCCTCAAATAGAGAAAGTCGCATTGAGAGATCTTATCGCTAAGGTGAAGGACATCAGGACTAATCTACTCATCTCAGAAGATCGAGCAATGGAGATTAAACAGCAGGTTGATTTGGAGTGGAAGAACAACGGCAATGAACAGCAGTTAGAGAAAGCCGCGTCACACGAACAAGCAGTGGCAATTGATGTTATTCATCAACCTGGTGATGATCCAGCACCACCACATCCTCCGGAGGTAGATGGCCTAATACAACCAGTGCCAGAAGCCGAAGTTCAACAACCAAGGAAGCGATTAAAATGGACATACCATATGAACAGAGATGTGATGCGCTTTTATTTTTTGGCAAAGAAAAGTGGGCAAAGTGTAAGGAGAGAACATCATCGTCTCTTCTTACTTAAGTACTCAGGGCTAGCCACAAGAATAAATGAGCAGAATGTAGCAGATCAAAAACGCTCGATATCTGTAAACAAATTGCTTTCGGCTGTTGAAATAGCTGCCATCGAAATGGAAGTGGAACAGCAGCTTCCTATTGATGAACTTCCATTGGAAGATGTGGAAAACGAAAACTTGATTGCAGCTGAAGACATAGGTACTGGGGATAATGAACATCAAGTATCGGATGGACTAGAACCACATCCGGATATCATAAACGATGATATAAACAGCGAAGTCCCAGAAAATCTACAGCACCTTGAAAGGAATTTTGGTCATGCTCTACTAGAGTTCAGACATGTAGAACCAACGCAAAGGCATTCACTGCCCAAGATGAACATCACAAATGATCTGCGTGCACTAATAGAACACCTAAACAGCAAGGTTTTACCTATGCATTTGAACGCAACACAAAATGCGTTAGAGGTGCAAACTCTTGTATACTGTGCAGCTGTGGCAACCGTTAGAACGTTGGGCCGCAGAACTAGGCCTATAAATGCAGTCTTCGCCCGAAGACAGGAGCGAGATCCGCCATGGAAGATCAGGTTGGATATGGATGTCAGCAAAGTAAGGTGCAAATTGGGTCGACTGTCTCAATATAAGAAAGGAAATCGAACCAGAAAGCTGATACACCATGTTATTAAAATTATCCACCCTCGGTACATCGAGACATTGACACCGGACATGGTGCACAATTTCTGGTATAAGTACCTGACTAGTGTGCACCCTGCGTTGGCACGGTGTTTTCAGAAGATCATCAAACATCCAGATCTGATGCCAGGCTTTATGCTGCAGGATACTACGTATATGTTGCCTAAAAAACCAGACGCTCAAAATTCATCTGAATTTCGACCGATAGCCTGTCTTCCAACAATATATAAACGTCTTACAGCTATCATAGCAGATAAGGTATATTCTCACTGTGACGAAAATGACATCCTTACAAAAGAACAAAAAGGATGTTGTAAAAACTCCCGAGGCAGTAAAGATCTAGTCACCATAGACTCTGTTGCCATGATGCAGGCTCGTAAACACCCAAGGAACTTGCACATGGCATACATTGACTACAAGCAAGCGTTTCCTTCCGTACCACATGACTATTTGCTTAAAGTCTTAGAAGTATACAAAATTTGTCCACGCATCATTGACTTCCTAAGTCGTGCGATGATGCTTTGGGGTACAAGAATCAAGTATTTTGATCATGGACAACCGAGGATAACTAGATCAATACGCATTGAGACGGGTATATTCCAAGGAGACTCCTTCAGTGCATTATGGTTCTGTTTGGCGTTGAACCCACTGAGAAAAACTTTAAATAGCATGTCTCATGGGTTCCGAGTAAATGATAATGAGGATGGTCATCAAGTAACCCATCTTCTATACATGGATGACCTGAAGCTATACGCTAGTTCGAACGAGAAACTGCAGCAAGTGATTGATGTTACAAAGCAGTTTTCCAATGATATCAACATGGAGTTTGGACTAGATAAATGCCGAACAGTGCATTTAACCAGAGGAGAATTAGGGACTGCAGAGATAGAGAACGATTTCGGGAATGACATCGAGGCAATGGCTGAGGGCGAGTCATATAAATACCTGGGTATTCTTGAATCTAAGGGTATTCTGCATACGATAGTTAAGAAAAGCCTAACGACTGCCTTCACTACAAGACTCAGATTGGTTCTGAAGAGTTCTCTTAACTCGTCAAACAAGATCAGGGCAATCAACACCTACGCCATCCCTGTTCTCACGTACTCTTTTGGGCTCATCAAACGGTCGAACACTGACCTCGAACGATTAAACAGAATCATCCGCGTAGAAATGACGAAACACCGAATACACCACCGTAATTCGCCGAGTAAAAGGGTAGTTCTACCACGACATAGAGGGGGAAGAGGCATTGTAGATGTCAGACAACTGTGTGAGTCACAAGTTACGCAGTTGCGAGACTATTTTAACAGCAAGCGAGATGTTACGCTTTACAACACCATCTGTGAAGCGGATCTTGACTACACGCCCTTGAATTTGTCCTCAGAGCAGGCCTTGAATATCAGGGCAGAAGCCATAGAGGAATTAGAAACGCAATGGAGACAGGAAGCCATCCACAGCGAACACCCCAAAACGCTAGATCAATATGAAGTGGATAGTGAGGCATCCAATATTTGGCTGAGAAAGGGACTCCTGTATCCAGAAACGGAAGGATTCGTCATTGCGATTCAGGATAGAGTTGTCAGCACCAGGAATTATCGCAAACACGTGTTACATCAAGACGTGGTTGACCGGTGCCGATTATCTAGAGATACCAACGAATCCATCGAGCACATTATTGATGGTTGTCGCGTAATGGCTCAAAGAGAATATACACACAGACATAATGATGTAGCGGGCATTGTACATCAACAACTTGCCTTAAACCTAGGACTCTTAACAGAATGGATGCCTTTCTATAGATACATTCCAATGTCCGTTTTAGAAAATGAAGATTACATCTTATATTGGGATGTGACTATCCAGACGGATCATTACATCCGAGCCAATAGACCTGACATCGTGATGCGAGAGAAAAAAGGTGGAAGAGTCTACATCATCGACATTGCTTGTCCGCTCAACCGAAATTTGCAGGCAACCTATACAACCAAGATTCATAAGTATAGCGAGCTAAGACATGAAGTTAAGGCAATATGGAGGAATGTGAAACATGCATCTATTCATCCTATTGTGATGTCAGCTACAGGCAATGTGCACGCAAGATGCACTGAACATCTTGAACATTTAGGAGTCAGTAGGGTACTGGCGGCAGCTCAAAAAGCGGTTTTATGAAACACCTGTCGCATTGTCAGGAACTTCCTAGACCATCAGGAAGCAGGTGACTCAGAACCTATGGCGTGATACATGGTAGCTCTAAGAAAGCATCCAGAGGCGACTGGTGTCACCTTCAACACTCACGGCCGCTGTGTAAGGATAACAGTGGCAAAGCCAAACTGCAAACTACATCATGCTTCTAATTTTGTACCTACAACATCATCGTGAATGATTTCAAACAACGTATTGAAATAACTTATAACATCCTGATCTCATCAGTCACTTGACTTAGTCCGTGGCTATGACGAAAAACCGGGATCACCCGAGAAAAAGTCTGAAAAAAATAAAAATAAAAAACCTACTTGGTAAACAGAAACTTAGGGAGGAAAAAAGGGAAATTAGTAGCCTTATTCGTAGATTTTAAAGCAGCTTTTGACTCTGTGAATAGAAAAGTGCTATGGCAGGCAATGAAAGAGAGTGGAATAGAGGAAGGTTTAGTGGAGAGGATAAAGGAAATTTTTACTGAAACCAGGATTAGGGTGAAGATAAAGGGAGAAAAAGGGGAAATTTTCTGGACAGAAAGAGGTCTTAGGCAAGGGTGCCCGTTGAGTCCACTACTATTTAATATGCTGCTGGCAGACTTAGAGGAGAAGCTAAAGGAGAAAGGGAAAGGGGGGACGATTCTGAAGAAAGATTATAGACTGGAGGTACAATAGATGGTATATGATGGTCAAAGAGGTGACGGAACCAGAATATTTGCAAAAGATGAAAAAGGAAGACAAATGGAATAGGCTGATACGGTTTAGAATGGTGGAAGGAGTGAGAGCTTGTAGATATTGGATGGATGAAGAGGACAATCTGTGCAGAGTATGTGGATACGAAGTGGAGTCATGGGCACATGTGTTAAAGAGGTGTACAGGAGAGGAAGATGGACAGTTGAGTGTGGATGAATGTGTAAGATGGATATTGGATGGTAATGGGCAGCGAGTGATGTGGATGAAAAAACTGGAAGAAATAAGAGAAAGCAAGGGATCAGGGCAGATCCAAACGGGTATTCCTGTTTAAAGGAAAGTAACTAGTAAAAATTTAAAATTTTTAAATCGGTGTAAATGCATTTGATGGTAAGATAAAACGGAAGCCCGGGAAGATCGCTCATTGTCTGTAGTTTAAGAAGAGTAGTACTAATATTATTGTTATTATGTAAGGCGATGCATTAGAAAATAAGTAGCGGTTAAGTTAGACTAAGAATGAAATGTAAATATATATACAGGGAGCGGAGGCCCTCAAACCCGTAAAAGGGAGAGTTCAAATATACATACATACATACATATTTCTAATGAAAAATCACAATGTGCATGCGATATCGCACGCACGTTATGATAATCATAACATGCGTACGATATGAACCTCAATTGATGACACATATGCGTGCATATGTGCGGATTGAAACACATATATGCATGCGTATACGCCATCATTTTGCAAGCATTTTGTTATCTGGGATGAAACTTCCGAAATGAGCCGAAATGAGGCGAAGATAGCCGACCGGAGGGAAGATCCATGTTCGGGTTGTACACAGATCCGTTCGTGTTTAAGGAGCAGTCCCATTTGGGCAGAAGACGTTGGCGTAAAGCAGAAACTTCTGAGGGTGAAAGAGACGGCCAGATCTATTTATCTCTTTCACTCACACAAGTTTATGCTTTATGGTGGAATCCCATGGCAAGTTAAAGTAGAGGATGAAAGCAGAAACTCATGAGAGTGAAAGAGGCGAATAGATATATTTGTCTCCTTCACTCTCATGAGTTTCCACATTCATCTGCCATGGGAGTCCACTATTACACCGTCGTTTTCTGTCCACATGGGATGGCACCCTAAAGTAGTGATGCAATATCGAAACGAAAATATCGATATGTCCGATATTGATATATTGGACATAAAAATATCGATACGACTGATATATCGGTCAAAATTACCGATATATCGATAGAATATCGATATTTAAATTTTTTTAATTAAAAAAGTTAATTTACTTATTCAATTCAATAATGTAGGCTATTAAATATAGATTATTTTTGGATTTTTCAATTTTTAATCAATTTTTATTTGTAAAAACGGATACAAAATAAAAAAATACATGAACGGCAAACAATTTGATATTATCAACGATTTTTAGGTATTATTTTAGAAAGTACAAGTTCCATTCGGAGCTTATCCATAATTACATTTGTGGAATATCGTAGAACAAGTTTTTTAGTCAAGTAATAAGAGTCTCAGAGTCTATTATTTTGACTGGTACTTAACAAACCATATTTCCAGCTCTGAACAGCACTTTATCACAAAGTTGGCAGTGAGCCTGGATTTTATCCACTTGGATAAAGTGCTTCCAATAAGGAATTTTTTCACTATGGCTGTGAATTTTAACCTGTATAGAAGAACATGATTAATTATTGTATAAGTTGTTGAAAAAAGTTTGTCAAATTTTGAAATAAATATTTAAAAACAGTAATTGAATATATTAATTAGGCATATTTCGAGAGCGTTTACCAATTCATTCAAGAAGCATATTAATTCAAAATATTTTACAGACGATTAGAGTCCATTACAACATGCACATTCTTATTTTTCACTTTTCGAATTTCTCTGCTCTCACCCAGGAAAAAAGAACCGATAGCAAGCGAGTCGGTTTGAATTGCGTTTCTGTCATTTGCAGATTGAAAAATAAAAATCCAATCTGTTGGCCACATTTTTAATCTGTCGCCTGTGCGCGATGCTTTAATCTGCCATTCCACATTTGTTAAAACGCTGAGTGAATAGACTTGAATGAGACTAACTAACCTGAAATATGTCCTATGGGCATTCTACGATTCATTAATGTGCGCATGAATGGGTTGAAATTCAATATGAAATGGAGATCTTAAAAGATCACACTCAATGGTAAAAATACGATACACAAATAGCAACTTTGTATGAGCGTGCATCCGACACATCGTCATATAGAAATGGACCGATAACCAAGTGGGCAGCATTGAAATTGGCTTTAGAGAGAGAGAAAACATTTGAGGGGTGAAACTGTCTCTTTCTGGATAAAGTTAATTGGTCGAGAGTATTTTTGATGGGTGGAGCCTGACGAAGCACAGGACCGTGCTTTGTATCGCGAATGCCCCACTATGTGTTTTGTTTATAATTTGCCTGTCACAGTTTTTTTATTATAAGTCAATGTGTATAAATATTTTAAATGGTGGTAGCCTGTGCAGTTTGTGGGCGTTACAGAGATGTTTATTCAAGTATATGCTTTCACACGTAAGTAAAGTTATTCAATAGTAAAATAAAAAATATATCAACAAAAACTGAACCTCAAAATATGAAAATATTGTACCTATGCAACACAAATTTTTGTTTTTTATATTATAGAAATATTTTTAATTGCATTTCAATGTCCCATTAAAAGATGAGGAAAGAATGGAGGCCTGGTGTTCTGCAATGAATTTGCCTAGAGAAAGGGCATCCGTTTCATTTGACGCAGTCCTGGAATAGAAAGAGACAGTTTCACCCCTCAAATATTTTCTCTCTCTCTAAAGCCAATTTCAGTGCTTCCCACAGGGTTATCGGTCCATTTCTATATGTCGATGATCTGACACGTATGGGTTACCCCAGGTTATATATTCAACTGAGTGGGAACTGCTGGTTACAATTTGAAAAAATAAATTGTTTCCAATGAGAAGTATGAAGTAATAAATTTGAATTAGAAAAGACAGATTAAATAAAAATTAAAGAAATTCAAATTAAATGATATTTTAATAAATTATAATTAATTTAACAATTTATTTCTAAACTGAATAATTATGAAGTTTTAATTCTTTTTTCACAATAATTTCAATCAATTATCCTGTACAGTGTACAGGAATTATAAGATTTACACTGAATGTGCGTCAAGGCCATTCACTTTATTCAGTGCACATCCTAATGGCTACAGGGAGTGCATGTGTCAGAAACAAACTCCGCCATCCGCTCATATATATTTGCATCCCAAACATCTAAATGTTTAGGATTTCAATATCCGCATTTTTGTTGAAGATAATTTTTATAGAATAAAACGTAAGTGATAGTTTTTGTGAATTTAAAATTGGTATATGGTGAATGTGAAGTTTCATAACCTAAAGATTGTAACTTATTAATTTTTTACTTTCAATGATAACGAGATTTTATAAACTTAAAATGAAAGAAAAATATCAGTTTTTAATATGTGAAATATATAAATAAATGTTCAACATTCAGATGTAGTGTGATGCACATATGTAAAAAATAATGTTCAACAAAATTAATTGAAATGTCAGAAAGTAAATAGTCTATAATTAAAAGTAGACTATGTATTTCAGAATTTCCTTAAAAGTTGTAAATTTAACTATTTTTTAGTGAATAATTTAAGCTAATTAAATTAATTTTTGTTTCTTTTAATAAATTATATTTTACCGGAACTATTAATTGTTCATGGGTCAGATAATACCCATTCATAATCGCTACTGAATGGGTCTCAGAAAAAAATACGTTGCCCATTAATAAACTCATGTTCTCATTCAAAAGTCAGCCTAACCAATGGGTGGCAATCTGGAATTCCAGTGACAGATACGCAATTCAGAAGTCATCAAAACCCATTCAAACGCAAGTGAATGGATTTTTGTTTCCTGGGCACCCCCCACTTTTCTTCGAATGCGAAAAAAATCTCCAAATTTGAGCAAAACCGCTTAATACTTAGGGGTGGCGCAAAGACCATGAAGTTCCTATTGATTTAACATGGGAAAAAATCAGCTTCTTGTAAATCTAATAATTAAACGCGATACTATGTTACAAATAATTCCGTGTTTCAGTATATTGTTCAGAATTCGTCAGAGAATAAGAATCAATCATAAATTTTGAGGTTGAATAATTTTAAGCTTCTCTTATGGGTCTCCAAAGAAAACCCCATAAGTGACAAATTTGAATTTTACGTAATATTGCGGTTTATTGACGCTTTTTGAACGTTTTTTTGAAAATAAATAATCATTAATCGGTAATTTAAGAATACCCAGTCATTTGTTAGCTAACATACAATTGTTTCAACAATATTAATTTGTTTAAATATTTTTTTGTCAGTTAACTCGCGAAATGAACATTTCTAGACTTTATGAGTTATTTAATCAATGATGACAATAAAATAATTTGTTTATATAATTTTACAAATATTTAAATAATACGTATTTGCTCAAGAGTATATATTTTACCTAAAAAAAGCAGGAGAAACATTTTATATCACTAAATTTTTGACAAATTTTAATATTTTCAATGCTAATTTGTTTATTATGAATACTCGTAGATGTTTAAACAATTACATTTTTTTCAACAATGAAAATTCGTTTAAACATTTATGAGTATACTTGAAAAGCAAAGTAAAACATAAAAATATTTCAATCTTTCGCAAAATAGCAAAAACAAATATGTAAACAAAAAAATTGTTTGAACAATTTAAATTTGTTTAAACATCTACGAGTATTCATAATAAACAAATTGGTACTTAAAAATATTAAAATTTGTCGAAAATTTAGTGAGATAAAATGTTTCTCCTGCTTTTTTTAGGTAAAACATATATCTTAAAAAATACGTATCATTTAAATAATGGTATAATTATTTAAACAAATCATTTTATAGTAATTATTGATTAAGTAACTCATAAAGTCTAGAAAATCCGTTTATTTCGCAAGTTAACTGAAAACCCAAATACATATTTAAACAAATTAAAATTATTTGAACAATTGAATATTAGTTAACAAACGACTGGGTATTCTCAAATGGCCAATTAATGATTATTTATTGAAAAATAAACTTTTAAAGCGCCAAAATATTAGATTTAAATATTAGCGTTTAAATATTAGATTTACAAAAAGCTGACTTTTTCCCATGTTAAATTAATGGGAAACTTCATTGACTATGCGCCACCCCTAAATATTAAGCGATTTTTTTCAAATTTGGAGTTTTTTTTTTGGCACTCGAACAAGAGTGGGGGGCGAGAGCAGATAAATTCGGAAAAAAATCCACCAAGCATAAATACGAACCACCCTAACCCTTACTTGCCCCTGGGGGGACGAGCGGATCCCTCCAGTCCGTGCCGTGCCCCCCACCACTGAAACCACTATGCGCGCTCAGCCAATGAGCCCGGGAGTGTTCAAGCGGTTCGAACTCTTCCTGTTCACGTTAAAGTACACTGTACATCACAACAGGTATAACATTGCACACAATTTTGCAGCATTTCGTTTGTTAATTTATTTATAAACGTTTAAATGGAGTTGAGTGAGCGATCCGCGAGTGTAAAAAAGTGAAGTGCTTGTGGCGTCATATGACAAATAATGTCATAAAATCACGGTTTTTTATAACGAAAAAATTAAAAATAGCTCAGCAAAAGTTGTGAATAATCATTTTAAGCTAGTTTTTTGGAAATTCGTCTTTTTTGGTTGAATTCAACTCTGATTGATCTGAAATAAAAATATTTTTTAGTTGAAATGATATTAACATTTTTCGTTGAGAATAAACCTATTTTTATTGAAAATTTAACTATATACTTATATATTTTGATACAAAAGTCTCATTTTTTTGTTTTTTAAAATTCAACTATTTTAGTAGAAAATTAATCTATTTTGGTTGGAAAGTAACTTTTATGTTGAAAATTGATCTTTTGGGCTTAGTCATATTTTTTGGTTAAAAATACAACAGTTTGGTTGAAAAAAGTGATTGAAAAATCTTTCTTGGTTGGAATTCCAAGTCATCTGTTGAAAACTCATCTTTTTTGGTTATATATACTTGGTTGCAAATTGCACTACTTTTTTTAAAATTAATTTTGTATAGAAAACTTCTAATTTAGTTTAAAATTTATTTTTTCATTTAAAATTTTACTATTTACTTGGAATCTAATGGCAATCTAATGGAATTTAATAATAGCGGTCGTGGGTGTGGTGAGTCCACACTTGTGGTTATTTACTACAAGAAACTATCCACCTCGAAACACTACCCGAATCGGGTAGTGTCACGCCTACCCCTAGAGGCTCGCCAAAAGGGAAACGGCTTAATGGTATAATGGTATAATGCATTTTGTTGAGAATTAGTCTTCTTGGTTAAATATTGATAATTTTAATAGAAAATTAATCTTCTTTGTTAAGAAATATCTCTTCGGTTGAACATTCATATATTGTGTTAAAAATTCGTATTTTTGTATACAAAATAGGTCATCTGGTCTTTTGATTTGAATTTTTCCTACATACAGCACGTGCGTAGAAGGAAAATTGTTAAATATAATAAAGAAATAATTTTTCGAAAGTGTGTGAAATGGCTAAAAATGAAAAAATCTTTTTTCTCAAAAACGCGTCGTACGATTTTTTTCTGCAGAAGCTCTCGATTCAAGCAGCCATGAATTCAGTAGGTTTGACTAGCGAAGTTATTCACACTGATTGTGATCACACTGAAAAACAGGATAGCTGCAGTCAGCATATTCTGCTTAGCCTCCGCATGCTAGATGGGTGTGCTCCGCATCCTAGTAGTATTTTGAGCCGAACCATCTGGGATAGGCACGGCTAGTATCTATCAGTTAGCTGGCGTTAGATGCGGACGTTGGCTATCCGGCATACTGGTTCTACATATGAAATATATAGGGCTGGCAAATATCTCGGTATTTCAGTGAACCTGATCTAATATTTTGAAATGATTAATCGAAATCGTTTATTCTTGAGTGATTTATTGAATATTTTAGTTATAAATCTATTAATAGTTCTTATCAAATTTTGCAAGGATAAAATGAGTCATCAAATTCATATAAATACATTATTCACTTTCACCTAGATTTTTAACAATTCCATTACGATTAAATCTCTATTTATGTTTTTGAATGTAAATTTAAGTACATGCCATAAATAGAGCGCAAATAACAATGAATCATATTTCGAGGTCAAGTAGTCCTGTCAAAACCAGCAAACTTTTCGAGATCCCAGTCGATTAATTTTTCCTTTACCCACTCGTCCATGTTTTAAATGAATTTTAATGAACAAATTCAATAAGTAGAGGAAATTACGATGATCGCGACATACGCAGCTGACAAGTTGTTCACATCTACAATAACAATTTAATACAGTAGTTGATAGTAACGCATATCAGCTAGGATAGGCGTGACAGATATCTGAGGACTCGCTCTAGCGCCAATCTTAATACTGGCCACGGCTATCTCATGCAGTCTTGTTCCGAAGCAGTATAATTTGGCGTTCGTGAAGATACGGATAGGGAGTGCGAGGATCTACCGACAACTATCCAAAGCATACTTGCTGAAAGTATCCTTTTTTTCAGTGCATGTTTATGGTGAATAATCATATATATATATATATATATATATATATATATATAACTCTGGGATACCGGGCGACGTCTCAGAGTATCAGCCTTATCCTTGCACGCGGGGCTCTACAAGGATTGACAAACCCTTTCCCTAGCTGCTCGTGGGAACAACAATGAAACCAACAAACCACCAAAATGTTGTAGATG
>CAKNXH010013842.1:0-14861 GCA_932178445.1 Andricus quercusramuli
TAAAAAATCTTTTCTTCGAAGGGTTCAATGCTCTCAAAATTCTGTATAAAATGAGCCCTGGATGAAGCCAATTTGTCTATGTTTTAAGTAGATTTTGCAGAAATAGTATCAATTTCAATGTTTTCTTAAATATTCAATAACTTCTAAAATTTTAGGTACTTTTATAGAAACTTCATAATTATATGTTTCATATATTTTACAAAAATATTTTTCTTATTACAAAGAATATTGCAATTTTTCCAACTTTTAGTTGCAACTTTAAGTTCTCGCAGTGTGATTATATTTTCTTTTAGACTTATACTCATGAGCTGTTGCGATACTGTGGAAAAATAGCTTTAAAATCAGCCCGAAAACATTGAAAAATGTTAAGTATTTCAGAAGTTATTGTACATTTAAGAAAACATTCAAATTTACGCTATTTTTGCAAAATATACTTAAAAAATAGACAAATTGGCATCATCCTGGGCTCATTTTATACAGAATTTTAAGAGCATTGAACTCTTTGAAGAAAAAATGTTATAGCTCTGACATAATTGAAATTGAGATAACTTAATCAGTCATTTAAAAAAAAAAAGGTGTCCTTAAACTTTTGACCGGCAGTGTACTTTATGCATAGTGTGCGTAAAGATAAGCTTCACACGCTGATTTCGATGCGCAAAGTTGCTCTTTCTGCACCTGATGCAAAAAACTGATATTTATACATTCGCGTGTTATTTTTTCTATGTTCCACATCTATCATCTAAATGTATACTACAATTCGAAGGGAACATGCGCTGCCAATCTACACTGCCAAGAAATACAAGCAAAATAAACGCGTACATATATAATACATGACTACAGGTAAATGAAAAAAATAAAAGAAACAGAAAAAATGAAGTTAATCTCATAGAATTCGAATTTGATTTTATAATTGCTAATTATTCATGAAAAAGTCATGAATTTAATTATATATTCGCTATAAAATTAAAATACAATAAAAAGACATAATTGCAAATTTCTCAATGCGAAATTCATATAATTCTATAAGTGTTCATTTACCTTCTAGAGAAAATACCGAATCATCTAATCCGAATTCCTTAAACGCTTTAACGAAATTGGAACCATTATCTGTAACTGTTCCAATAACTTTTACGTTATTTAATTCGAACTTTGAATGGATTTCTTCTAAAATGTTTTTAATATTGTCATATGTATGACTTCCTGCAAAGCGCTGGCATGCTATTGCAGCCAATTTCCGAAGTAGTGTCTTCTCATCAATCTATATGTTTTAAAAATGTTTAAAACAGGTCAATATAATTTTTAATTTTATAACAACATAAATGTCAGATCATACTGGAGTAGGCATCCCGAGCGTAATGCAAACACGCAATTTAAATGTTACTCGTAAGCATAATATTGGTTTTAAATTCGTATAGACTCTCAAGAATATAATAACAATAATGATGATAAGATACATTTCAGATGACCGTAATTCAGGAGATATAGCGTAATTTACAGCGATTAGACGCTTGCGAGTAGCACCTTCGACGGCGCTTTTGCGTCAGATTCACGCAGCGTACTTCAGTATAACCAAGAATTAACTATTATTCAAGCGTTCTTTTCCCTACCCAATGAGCAGTGACCCCCATAAAACTCCGTTTCGCACCACTCCAAATATCGGCTGTTGTACACACATACTTTGCATTTTTCCAAAGCTGTTTTTATTTCTTTTAATTGATTTTTGCATGCTTTATCAGCATGTTTAGAAACGGAGTAACGAGTCATATGTTTTAAGGGTGTATTCCCACTTTTAATTCTCAAATCTAAAATAAAAAAGTATAAATTAACATAAATTAAAGCATGTTACAGCGAGTATTAGCGAAAATTATACTATGTATTAATAACGTGATTTATTGTTTTAAAAAATTGAAATTATTCACCATCAATTATTTTTCGAAATGATTCACTTTCAACCAGTGTATTTGGCAACATATTATCTAATAAACAATGGGTGACATTTTCTTCAAATGTCTTTTGATTAAAGCGACATGTAAATCGTCGATTCACTTCATCTCCTATGCCGGATAATTTTGAGCGCTTTAGAATTTGATGAGCTTTATACTCGGAAAGTTTGTCAGGATGTCTCTGTCATGACAAAAATTTGATTAAATGAAATATAAAATAAAAAAAGCTTTTGTTTTGAACCAGAACCTGAACGGTCCAATTTAAATAAGGGATCGTCCAGATATTACGTAAGACGTTTTTCTTTTGTTTAAATAAAGACGAGAATACAATTGCTGTGAAGTTGAGAAGGATACAACGATATAAACAAAAGAAAAACATCTTACGTAATATATGGACGATCCCTAAGTGGATATTCTAAAGTTTGCAAACAGTGCTCTCAAGGCGGGTTGCTTTTTGCGTGCTGTATAAAACGCTTAAAAATTGGTCTTGTTTATTAAAAAGAATAAATTTTTTACTTGCAGAATTATCCATTAGATTAAAATGAATCAACTCTGTACAAAATTTAAAAAAACTTAAACCACTATTCTGCGAATAAAATATACACTTCCTGTATTTTTTATATTTATAAATCATAAATTATCATAATATTTATAATGTATCAGTATATAATCATTTATAATGTATCTAGTAAAGTATAATTTTCATTTACAGAGAAGTGATTTACTGGAAGGGGAGACCGGGGCTAAGTTGCACAGTAGGTGCTAAGTTTCACGGGTTGAATATTTTTTAGTATCTAAATTAGATGTTATGAACATCTGAAATAACTTTCGAAAAATGTTTATTCTGTGTACATTATTTCAACTCCCAAATTTCAGCAGATATGTGTCATTTGTATAGAGTGATAAACTGAAATCATGAGTATAATATTTTGTCATTTTAAAAATTGCAATTTTTTAATTTGAACCAACTCAGCCCCGATCTTTTTTAATATTCTTCATGTCAATCAATATATTATAACAAATTATCAAATAATAGGTTAATTGATATTCATGTTATATTATTAAATAAATGACTAAATGCAATACACAAAGTCCAAAGAAGCAGAACACTTCGCACGTAGAAGCTAATCTACACGGAGAAAAATTAGTCTGCTGAAGTTACAGGATTTTCAGTTGAAATAGGGACAGCATAACTTTTCTGTTATGCTTACCGAATGTCCTGCAGAGTTTACTGAATTTTCAGTAATTTTACAAATTTACGGATACAAGAAATACCCGTAAATTCATAAAATAACTTATTATATAACAAATAATCCAGTAGCCTTTACAGAAAATGTACTCTGTCCCTATTTTAACTGAAAATCCTGTAAATTTAACAGGATTTTTTTTTTGTGTGTACCGTAAGGAACAAGTAAAAAAGAGCGATTTTTCCCAGAGAGAATGATAGGAACATTAATTTTGTTAAACATATAAAACACTCACTTTTTTCAAATGTGATGAAAAATTCGACGATACCGTTAGCGCTCCTTTAACGACATGATCACATTCAACACAAAGTGCATGCATTGATTGTCGTGTGGACTTTCCTACTTCGACTCTGAAAAATTTTCGGTCCAAGTATGCAAGGTTTTTGCATTTTTCTTGCAGTTCTTTTTTGGAATCATCGGATGCATCAGTCGTTTCACTAGTCTCAGTTTCGTTTGCGATTTCAGAACATAAAATCGTACGATTAGACAACCCTGAATTTTCCGACATATCCATTGACTCGTTCGATTTATCAGAGATTAGTACTGTCGAAAACGAACTTAATGCATCTGAAGTATTCTCGTCATCAATATCCATGATGATTTACTGATAAAACGATAATTCATAATATTTAAAATAATTAAAAATAATGTATACTCTAAATTTGTATTTAAGGAAATTGAGAAAAAATTAATTAACTTAAATTTGATTGGTATATTCTTTATCAGTTCGATATTGAATGTTAATAATGATTCATTATATACTTACCACTTTATCTTTTTTACAATTTGTATTCCACGTATTGCTCGAAATAATAATTTTTATACACAACTATGATAAATATAAATTATTAACAAAAACTCTCGAAATATTTATTTTTCAAAATAAAGTGTGATTCGTAATCAATAAGCTATTGTCTCGGCTACAACCAAAATCTGACTGACGAATTTCTTTCATTATATTGTCTGCTATGGATTATTATGGTGTTCGAATGTAAACTCAACTACTACTAGTATCATAGGATTCTATAATGACTGGACTATAGCATAATTCAGTATTATGAATAAATATATATAATACAGATGGATTAGGAAGTTTATTTTGAAAAATCAAAAAATTGTGTTTATACATAATTATGCATATTATTATATATGCATAATAGAAAAGCCTTCCAAAAAGAACTGTAAATACGGATGCGAAGTAATATGGACGTATTCACTATGGGTGTATTTATTTGAGCACATTTTTAGAGCATTTTTTTCCCTCATAAGTATCAAATAAATATGTTTCTTTATAGAGGGAGGTTTTCCCTAGCAATAGGGATATTGATTAATCACTTATGATCTGCGAAAATTCGTCAAAACATCAATTAACGCGTCTCGAAGATGCTAACAATTACATTGAATGCCGTACTGTTAGTTGAATTCCGCATATAAAAAAATCCTATTATAAATAAGGAAACTAATTTTGTCGGAAAATTTAAAAAAGATATTGGTAGGTTATAGTAGATCATGAGAAGTTTTTAATTTTTGCAATCGATGCGTCTCGCAGACGCGAACAAATATATTATATTCATTATAATGGCGAATTATATATGGCCAACGGCCATACCACGCTGAAAAAAACAGTTTTCGTTAGATCGCTGAAGTTAAGCAGTGTTGGGCGCGGTTAGTACTTGGATGGGTGACCGTTCGGAAATACCATACTGCGTGCTGGTGGCTCGTCGTGGGTGTGGTGATCCCACACTTGTAGTTATTTACGACAAGAAACTATCCACCTAGAAACACTACCCGAATCGGGTAGTGTCACGCCTACCCTGAAAGGGAAATGGCTTAAGGGTATACATACATGCAGCGTATTTTAATAATTCATTAGTATGTCCGAATCAATTATGATAATAATCTTTTTCAAATAATTAATAAAATTTAAAATTTGAATTTTTTAAGAATTCTTTTGATTTTTGCCCATGGTCTCGCGTTTGTAATTTTATTAGTAAGACGATTTTTTGTTTTTGGGCCAGCGCCATGTATGTTTGCCAAAAACAAAAAATCGTTTTACTAATAAAATTACAAGCCTGAGAGCATGGGCAAAACTCAAGAGAATTCTTACAAAATTCAATTTTTAAATTTCAATAATTATTTGAAAAAGATTATTATCAAAATTGATTTGGACATACTTATGAATTATTAAACTACGAAATTATTACGAAACCATTATGAATGTGCTGCGCCAAATATATTATGCTCAATCTAATATTAGGCCTTTTTTAACTGATGAGGTCTGGCGTCGACGGACGAAACTGTATTAAAATTTTTGAACAAATAAACAAGCCGGTAAACATAAACAATTATCATCTTATTACTTATTCTTTATCTGGCCAAAACCTGAACATCAATACAAAAAACATATTTTTCAATTTATAAATCGGTATTGCTAGAGCCTAAAAGGTTATAGAAGGTTCGTCAATAGGTCATTCGACGTGTCTCGAAGACGCTAACAAACATGTCAAACATAGTTCTCATAAGATGAACAAAGTTTTTTTCATATAAGCAGAATACACACATTTTTTCTAAACCTCATAAATCGGCAATGGTCAGTCATGACAGGTTCACCAATAGTTCAATTAAAGTGCACAAAGACGTGAATAAATACTCCACACATAATATTGTCGTATTTTGAATATCAAAAAAGCCTTTCTTATATAAACAGAATAAACCATTCTTTGAAACTTCATAAATCGGTACTGGTGAGTCATGAAAAGTTAATCGATAGGTCAATCGATGCATCTGCAGGACGCGAACAAATACTCTACATGTAATATTGCCGTGATTTGAATATCAAAAAAGTTTTTTCCATGCAAACAGAATAAACCATTTTTTGAAACTTTATAAATCGGTATTTTTAGGTCATGAAAGTTTTAAGAATAGGTCGATTGATGAGCCTCAGGAACGCGAAAAAATACGCTAGATATAGTATTGTTGTATTTTGAATATCAAAAAAAATTTTCTTATATAAGCAAGGTAAAAATTTTTTTTCTACATTTCTAAACGCAAGAAAGTCTACTTCTAAATAGTCCATCTAGCTCAAAATCCTTTCGGACCTGGATATCAATCGGACGTACACTTCATCCCAATTTCATGATTGTAGCTCTTTTACTTTTCCAGATACGGCGAGCAGAAAAAAAGTTAAACACATACGGACATTTTTTTTAAATTTTATTTTCGAGATCTTGGGGTCGAATTATATCAAAATATGTCGAAAAAGCATATTTTAAAATTTGGGTCATTACAAACAAACCAACTGCAAACTTGCAAGGAGCGCGCGTAGCGCGCGATGAGAATGTATCCGCGTAGCGGGCAGATTTTTTATTATTTACTTACTGAGTTCAATGTTTTTATGTGAATGATTATGAATAACTGCAAACATCTATTAATAACTGTAAATAACTGTATTTCAACGATTTCGTACGTGAATAATAGTTATTATCGTTTTAAACAGTTACTTAAAATTATTTTCAATCATTTAAGGCAACGGCCATACCACGCTGGAAACACCAGTTCCCGTTAGATCACTGAAGTTGAGCAGTGTTGGGCGCGGTTAGTACTTGGATGGGTGACTGTCTGATACTACTGCGTTGCTGTTGGCGGTCGTGGGTGTGGTTATTTACTACAAGAAACTATCCACCTAGAAACACTACCTGAATCGGGTATGATTTCCGAATATATAAACTTCTTTATTTTTTGAACATTTTTTAACAACAAAAATATACATTAAAAATTTGTGAAAATGCGTTGAAAATATATATTCATACTTTAAAAATCGTTCAAAAAGTAGTTGTAATTTGTCAGACAGTGTTAAAATTTGGTATTTGAAAATATTTGCGCCTAAGTTCCCTCACTATTCTCATCATATGTAGCCAAATGTAAAAAAAGGTAAAAACTAGCAAAGTCTAAAAAATGCAAACAATGTATAGTGCTTGTAATGTATTATATTATACATATGTTAATGATAAAAATATATCATAAGTGTTAGTTGAATTGTTCAATTAATTCAAATATGGTTTAAATTAAAAACTAAATTTTTATTTTCAATTGAACGAAATTTAATTAACAACTGAATTTTAATTCCCAATTGAACAACATCCGATTGAAAATTAAATTTTAATTCTAAATTTAAACCAAATTCAATTAAAAAATAAATTTTAATTGTTTGTTGGAAAAAATGTAATTAAAAATTAAATTTTAATCGTCAATTGAATAAAATTAAATTAAAAATTAAATTTTAATTGTCAATTGAATAAAATTTAATTGAACATTAAATTTTAATTGTCAATTAAATAAAATTCAATTCGAAACTAAATTTTAATCCTCAATTAAAATTTGTATCATAAGTATTATAAGTTAATTGATAATTAAGGCCTAATTGAATTAAAAATTTAATCGATTATTTGCAACCCTGCTCACAAGTCAGATGCTTTAAATCGTGTATCATCAAAATCAAGGATGTTTTTAGCATGTAGACCCCATTTACGTAAGTCTGCGTCGTGAGCAGCATCAATGGCACTTTTAAAATTGTTCAATGTGTACTCCGCAATACGGTGCAACTTCTCCATATATATACCTCCTTTATTTACTTGTCTTGCCCATCGCCTCAATTGGAGTACTGATGTTACTTTTCTAAACCGATTTTGAACAGCAGTTAACTCACGATTATTTTTTCTTGTTCCGCTTCTCCAAAACTCCACTGCTCTTTGTTTATAATCGAAGCCAACATCTTCATCAGCTTTCGTACTAACAGCTTCATCTGTTCTGGGACCAAGTTTATGAGTCCACTCTGCGTGAGTGGTTTCCACGGCGGAAGCCTCCCAGTCTTTGTATGGTTCTGAAAAGTGTAAAGTATTTTCTTCTACAATCTCAACTCCATTGAACTCATTCATAGCCTGAATTGATATTTCTTGAAAATGATCTGCCAGTTGTTGTTCTGCATCATTAACTTCACTGTCATATATGTTCCTGGTTTGGAATACAACTAACAAGAGGTTCATTACATTCAAGGAATTTATCAGTATCTTTAAAAGGCTAGATGAACTGTCCACTGGTTTTCACTGTAGAAACAAAGATATTGACCTCTTAATTCGAGAACGATGAAAGCAAGACTTAACGATTAATCAATATCTCCAAAAAAGCTTCTTCCTAGAAAGAAGTACATTTCAATGTATGCGTAAAGATGCGTGGGTCGAGGAACACTGCCGCCTTATCAGTTCATCATTCTGGATTAGTTAAACATGTAATTTATGTATTTCCAAAAATATAAACTGACATATATATATATATATATATATATATATAAGTTTCTGGAATGTATAGAAACATAATAAAACACCCTTAAGAGTGGTTACCCCCTATAAAGTAATTTCTTGGAGAAATGAAAACATACGTAAATTTTATTTCGCTATCACGTGCAACATATATTTTTCCCATATTTTTTATCTTGAAATTATACCCATTTGGTAATTTTATTGTATACTCGTATATTCCTTTGGGGTAGTTTACCCCCATGTTAATTTTGTATTTAATTGATAAATTTACATTTTCCAACCCTCTGTGTGAAGGAATTTTTTTGCTCAGTTTTGTACGCGAAACTTTATTTAGCAGAAATATAATAAAATGCACTCGCGGATAGTTACCAATTATAAATTAATTTTTCGTGAAAATGCAAAAATACGTAAAATTTATTATATTATCGCGTGCAACATATATTTTTTCTGAGATCTTTTTAGTTGAAATAATGAATTTTTGGCAATTTTTGTGTAATCAAAGATAATTTCGGGATAGTTCAACCCCCTAAACAATTTACGAAAAATTTTAGAAACTCATATTCACGATCTCTCATAGTAAGAAAATTTTTTCAGTTGGTTTCATTGTGAAAGATACCGCTGCTATATGTGAAACAATTAAATAGGTATTTGGTATCACACTTTTCTGGGGTGGTATTTACCCCCTTGAAACCATTCTTAGCACGTAAGAAAAAATATGTGTCGCTTAGTTTTACGAGTACTGCAACATATGTGAGACCGAAGAAAATCGGAGGGGGACACCTCCCTAATGTTCCTTAGCTTGGCATGCTTCATGCTTGGCTCTAAATGACTTTAACTACTTACGGCTAACTCTAATCGGGTTTACTACCTGTGGAATGTATAAATTAAACTGTATTGAAGTATTTATATGAATAAATTATAATCAATTAGAATTGAATTAAAATTTCGTAGAGTTCATTTTGATCTAAGCAAACTTCTCAAGTCTGAACATAATTTTTCATGACGTTTGAATTGACTAAAAAATTGAATGTTGATTATAGGGGTACATTATTAAAACATAATTATCTTCTGTAGAATAGTATTTAAAAATCTTCAAATTTTTAACGATTATAGACTAGAATTTTTGATTCTATAATGCAAAAAAACTGAAATCCTAAAAAAGATATTGGAAACGATTCAAGCAACAGATATAAAATCATCATATTTTAAAAACTTTATTCAGAATAATTGGTTTTTGAAGCCGAATCGATCTCTTCTTATATAATGAGCAGGATCAAATAAGAAATTCAAACCGAAATGCATTTTACGATTAGTATATGTAAAATAAATTTCAAGTTCAAAACATTTATTCTTAATATTTTAATGAATTTCGATTCCAGTTACTTTTGATCACACCGTATCACAGGATTGCTTCTTTCATTAGTTTGGAAATAATATTCAGTGATATATTGAATCTTTCATCACAGAGAATATCTTAATGGGGTACTCTTTCATGTGACAGACAAAGCAACTAATGAGAATTTAAGTACAGCGAATGAGAGGTTGCTACTAGTATAGTTAACTAGGCTGGCATCCAAACTACGCCAAAAAGGGTTCATTCATAATTAACTGGAATATGCACGATTTTCGCTTGAATTTGCTGTATAAGAGATAATTACTTCTGTCTTCGTCAATCGATTCTCAAAGAATGTATAGGGTGAGAAGCGGAAATGAGGTGCATACTCATCAAATTTCTTTGATCTTTAGTTATTGAGATCTTACATACCTTCGTTGGCACTATACGTACTGAGAAAAGAAATTTTGAATCAAAGAAAATTTACTCGATTCAAAAAAAATATCGTACTGAATACATCTTATAAAATATTTCTTCAAGACAAAGAAACGGTCTTATCTAACGTAAAAGTATGAAATCATTGTTAGAAATAAATATTCATTTTAATCCGTGAAATATTAAGCAAACGAATTGAAGTCCATCTGCTGAAGTGAAAATTTCTCTCAATTGGAAGATATGATTCCTCGGTTCAAAGAAACTTACCCTAAATTTTACCGAATATTTCTTGGTAACACAGAAATGTGTTTTCTAATATGAAAATAACTTACTGCGATCCTAAGCTGCGATATATTGCTCAGAATAAGCATGTAACAAAGTTGATAAAATGATAATTGATTCAAAGAACTGAGTCCCTGATTTAAGGAAAAGAGGGAATTATTTTGAAAAAACGTAATTTATAAAAATAAACGGAACCTTAAATAAGACATACATCTAATTGACCTACAAATACCACCATTGTTCAAAATATTTGAATAGTTGAAATACAAAAATTTTAATGCAGCATTTGTTCTAGTTTAATCTAATAATTATTATAATTATTATAAGTTAATATTATTTTGATCATATTTTCTTATTATTTCACAGCGTGAACAAAAATTTTCAAAATATTTCAAGAAAATTTGCCGTGCTGATGCAGAGAACATCAAAGGCATAGTAGTATCAAGCGATATACCTAGATCATTACATCTTTTTATTATAACTATGATGAAAATAAGTATCTAACTTATAACTTTGAAGACTAATTTTTTTTGTGAAATAATCTCCTCTACGGCACGTAGTGACATTTGTGAACTACTGAACTACTGAAAGTTGCAAATCAAAAATTCAATATCAAAAAAATTATTTATTTACAATGATCTATTTCCTTTTGATAAAATAAATAAACGTTTCTCCCAACGGGTTTCATGAGCATTTCGTTTCAAACAAATGTTATTTGCTATGATATAAATGTATATAATTGAAATGAATATGCCAAAATGTTAAATTTTGAAAATACTCATTCCCGCAAAATGCAAATTTATTTATTTCGAAAGAAGTATGTCTTTTGTTCACACAAATATTAGTGCGAATTCATTAATTGCAGATTGTTTAATTAGAACCGATTTCATTTAATGAAACAGATCAATATTCAATTTGAAAATGTATCTTTCAAATGTACATACTTATTCAATTGCGAATATCGTATCAACTTTTAGCACCGGATAAATATTTTTTTCAATTGGATGAATAATTATTTATCTGGAAAATATATTTCTTTCGTTCGAAGAAACCTGAATTACGTGATCCATTGATTGACGACTTACTTACATCAAATACGCATTTATCACTTCAAAGAATCGATTTAATTAGAATAATAAAATATTTCTGAGGGCGTGAAAAACAGATTCAAAGAAACTAGGTTTTAATCTCCCAAGAAATTATTTCATTGACCTAATAATTTGCACATTCATTGCAAAAAAATATTTCTTCATAATGAGAAAAAATCACAGAAGATATCATTTCTTTTAATTAAGGCATAACTTTTTTGCGTTTTGACCATATTTATGAAAACGGAGTGATAAAATCCATGGTATATAAAAGATAAACGCATAGGATTCAGTAATTTTGCAGTATATATGTTAGGCTCAAAGACCGAAAACGGCCAAACACCGAAAAAAAACGACCAAAACGCGTTGTGGCTGTTTTGAAAACGGCCAAAGACCGAAGTAAACGACCAGAACTAGTTTTGGTCATTTTCAGAACGACCAAAACGCGTTCTGGCAGTCTTGAAACTGCCAGAACCACTGATATATATAATACACTGGATGCAGGATTCAATGGAAATCGTGTGTGCCTACTTGAAGGCCTCGGAGCCGCCATTTATCAGGGTTCTTTTGGTTCGGGATCATTCGGCACGGATCGGAATATGCGGGAAATTCAAATTTAATATGGAACAGAACTCAAAAATATTAAGAAAATCATGTAAAATTTAGTTTATTATCAATGAACGGATTGACTTAAACTAGGAAACTGAACAAAACTTAATAAAAAGTAATTAAATAAATAAAAATAATCAAACAGTACAAAAAAAGAAAAGTCGGTGGTATATTAAATTGGTGGAATACACATTTTGCAAACACGTGGTTTAGAATATTGATTTTTTTTCTCTTGAAAGTTATAATGAAACTTTGAAGTTTTTACAAGTGAACAACATAATAATTGTGATATCCTAAAAATCGGTATACGTTAGAATTGTCAAACACTTAATGGAACCATTAAGATCTACCAATTTGTACGAAATTATTTTTCTGTGGATACAAAAAGTGGTGTGAAATTGTAAATATATGACTGATGTATGTTATAATTACAAAATGAATTTAAATTATAATATAAATAATCATAATTAAAGAGAGCAAAAGGAATAAAACTCTTGTGGTACGCGCGTAAGTGAAATAATTAGTCATATTAATATTATGCCAATAATATTATGCAATTCACGAATACGAACTTTGAATTAATGTTCAATAGAAGTGAACATAGAAACAAGTATGAGGTATAAATATATAAGATAGAAATATATATTGTAAAAAACATCACATGTGTACTAAACTACGACCCAAGACAGATTTATGTGTAAACATCTTCGGTAAACGTTAACTGAAATCGAAATCTTACACAAAGCAAATAATAACTCACGGGCATGTAGGAGTATAAAAAATCATTTCTCTATGTAATGTCGTGCAAAAGTTTCTGGACATCTATTTTCCAATAGGTTGAAAAACCACTCTAGTTTTATAATAATAAATTGTAGATTTTCTCTCAATTATTGCATAAAAGGTGATAAAAGTACTCGTTTTATGGGCATAAATGAAAGCCAGTATGTTTTAATTTTATTAGAAGTTGTTTGAAAAAACGTCAAACGAAAATTCTAGAAAGATCTTATCAAGTCGCTTAAATAATTAAGAAAATAATAATAAAATAAATACTCTAATAAAATTAATATATTGCTTTCAATTGAAGACCATTAGGCGTATAATTTTATCAGATTTAGTGTAGTAATTGGAAGTAAATTTAGAGTTGAATATTTTTGAAACTGGAGTGCTTTTATAAAGTATTGAAAAATATAGGTCTAGAAACTTTTGCATAGTAGTGTATTACATTCTCTTATAAACTATCCAATGTAGGTATATTCTATTTCTGTACACTTAAAATCTATCACTTATATCCCGAAAACAATAATTTCTCACGATTTTAAGAAAAATATAATTCTTAAATAAATAATAATTGTTTGAGTAATTATGAATTATTCACAAAATACTTGGAAACTGGTCCCTTGACAATTAAAAATAATACTTGGTTATAAAATCCAAAGAATACCGTTTTTAGCATGAATTTAATAGGAAACTGCTATTTTGCAGTTTTTGGGTCACTTTCCAAGCACAATAACAATGGCTCGAAAGGGGTGGGGAGTCAAAATTAAAACTTACTGGGTGGAAATTATTCTTTGAACATGCGTTAAGAGGTTTTAATACTTTAATTCACAAAAAGTTTATAACAAATAGCTTTCTTCCATTTTTTTTTTTTTTTTGAAAATCAAGCTTTTCCCATTTAAACCCCCATGTTAATTTCAAAGGCTCGGGGGCACGGGTTAACTTTGACAAAAAAAGAGAACAAAAAAAATGTTCAGTTGTTAAACTGTAAATATAAATTAATTATCTATTTTTAAAATTGAATCATAGTTCGACTCGTAACAATATAATAATAATAAAATTGATTTTATAAGCCGATTATGAATCTTTTCATAATTAAATAATTTATACATTTTTACGTTAAAAATTGAACTATTTTGTTTCGAAAGCCTTGGTAATTAATGAAATGTTTGCATTCGAATGAAACTTCAAAATCTTTTTTCATTTTTCAAAAACATTGTGATTAATACATTCATAATTAGATGCTTTTATTCAATTTCAAATCCTATTCAAATATTATTGCATTCTAAAATACTGCATTTTTTAAGCATTCAATTTGAAAATTTTTATTTAACAAATGTTTGTTTCAATATTTAACAATATTTGACTGTTCATTCACAATAAGAAATTATAAATCAAACATTGGAGAATAAACTAAATAAAATTGAATTATTTAAAATAAAACAAACCTCGAATCGTTCGAATTTCAAGGTGCTGAATGTAAACTTTAAAATTTGCATTGTTTCATTATTTATAATTTTTAATTTGTAAATGACATTTTTCAATTTATATTTCTCAAGAAAAAAGTTATAATCACTAAATTGTACTGCTTTTAAGTTCAAATAGTTTGAAAATTATATAATGTTGAACACTTACAAATTTCTCTGAAAGAACTCGGTACACGCTTTGAGGTTCGCTATATCTGTTATAATAAATTGAACATAAGAAAGTAAAAATGAAATATTGAAAAATAAACAGATTGAAATGGAATTATTTAAAATAATATAAGCCCCGAATCATTAAAATTCCAGAGTGACATTCGGAAATAGACAAGAAATGGAATTATCTACAAGCTG
>CAKNXH010013849.1:0-14118 GCA_932178445.1 Andricus quercusramuli
TGGACGGCCTGTGAAGTAGGAATCAGATGATTGTCACACGGTGTCCATCTGATAATTCTTGTACAGGAACCTCGGAGGATTTTGGACATGTTCCTGGACGTGATTCTTGGGACGAACCTGCACAGGTAATCTTGACGGTTCCTTCACAGGAATTTTGCGAAGAAAAACTGCACATGATCTTGCGATGAAACTTGCACCTTCAAAGGTACCTTTAAATAATAGAGTATAGGTTCCTTTGCCAAATTCCTGTTCACGAACCGTCAAGATCACCTGTACAGGTTCGTGTGCAGGTTCGCATGCAGAAACACATCCAGAATCCTCCGAGGATCCAGTACAGAAACCCTCAGCTTTATTTTAAGCCTTTTCTTTTATTATATTAAACTATTAACAGATGCCTAGAACTAATTATGGCGAGAATTTTCAAACTTTGGTTACATCCAGATATAATTTTCAATTTAACTGAAATGTCAAAGGATTTTTACAAATGCATCACCTGGCTGCGCAATACAGCATATTCTGTGAGCACTGCACATAATATACATAAATTTGGAATTGAATTTAACTACTTCCGTATCGAAATACGTCAGTTATTGTTTTTCACCTTTTTAGATAATTGCAAAGAAAAAAATGAAACTGGAAAAACCTGATGAAGTTGAAGAAGGTGAAAATATAATTATATTATAAAAATATGTATATATAAGTATATCGTAATAAATAATAATGTATTCTTAATTAGCAAGTGAATTTTCAGATGAAATGTCGAATCAAAGAAAAGGATTTTTGGACTTACTCTTAGATCAACGAGATAAACAGAAATTATCTGATGAACAAATTTGTGATGAAGTAAACTTAATTATATTTGGGGTAATTATACATATAGCTACTTATGTAAACTTCTAGTTCCTAAAATACTACAAAAAATATTTCCTAATTATCATAGACAACTTTCGTGTCATTCTAGGCGTATGATACTATATCAGTTAGTCTTCAATATACAATGTTGGCACTGGTATCCTATCCTGAAGTACAGGTAAAGTAATGACTTATTATTATTATTATTATCATTTTCAATTTAAAATGCATAGTGTATCATACGTAACTTTCACAAACTTTAATTTTTATCAACTTATTCAGTGGTCATCCAGAAATTCCTGGATGACCACTGAATAAGTTGAAAAATAATTGTAAAAAGTATCGAAAAGATGCCAGACAGTAATACCTTATTTTCCCGCAAAAATCAAAAGCGGATACTTTTTAGAGATGAAACTATTAAAATTTATGTAGAAAAACTTTCCTGCGGTAACTACATTATGTTTGTAGTGTTTTCACATTCTACAAACAGAACAAATTAAAAATTATTGAATTAACACATTTGAAATTAAACATTCGAACGTGAATTATTCAACCATGGGCATTCAAAATTCTGACATTTCAAAAATCCAGAATTGAACTATTATAAATATGAAGCTCAAATCTTCAAATCCTTAATATACACAAAATTCAAACTGACACTGATTGTATTTAGGAAAAATTATATCAGGAGTTGATTCATATTTACGGCAACGTAATTCCAGAAAGTGTTTCTGTTACGAGTGAAGACTTGAAAAAAATGAAGTATACAGAAAGAGTGATAAAAGAATCATTAAGGCTATTTCCAACTATACCAATGATTATACGAAAAGTAGAAGAAGATTTTGAAATAGGTTGGATATCCTTTTATTCGTTCGAGACTTGTTTAAAATTAGTTAATGATAATTTACCAAAACGATGTTTTCAATTGCAGGAGATTACACCTTGCCAAAAGGTACAATGGCTTTGTGCTTTATATCGAAGATTCACCGTGACGAAAAATACTGGCCTGATCCCCTGAAATTTGATCCTGATAGATTTCTTCCTGAAGAAGTTGCGAAACGGAATCCAAACTGTTATCTGCCCTTCAGTGGTGGACCAAGAAACTGTATAGGTTGATATTTAACAAAATAATAGGGGAAAATTGAACCTTTTAATCAAGCTAATGTTTTACTAATAAAGTATACTTTTTTCTTCATTTTTAGGTTCTGTATATGCCATGATGAAGATGAAGACAGTTGTAGCAAGAATTATTCTTAAATATATTTTGAAAAAGAAGCACATTCAACCCATCGGCAACATTAAAATTAAGGTGGACACCCTATCTCATCCTGTTGAACCAATTACGCTTGAAATTGTGAAAAGATAACAAATACATCAAATAGTTGAGGATTGTAATGTTTAATCAATGAAAAAAGAGTAGTGTGTGGCAATGAGGCTACAATTCAAATATTGAAACGCGAAAGTGAAAAAAGTGATTGTTAAATAATAATGTTCTGATAGTTCTTGGTAAAAGATCTTTCAGATTTTTTAAATCTTTCGAGTTAAAAATAATTTGCGAAAATCGTTAAATTCACTGCTTTCAGGCTTAAATCCCAATGCATTCCTACTAAATACAACAAATTTTTATTCATTCGCAATTAAATCAGAAGTATAATTATTTGTGTAATTTTTAAATACTAGATTATTATGTGCGGGCGCTAACATTTTTTTTAAATCTCTCTCATTTACTCAATTTTCCAATAACTATTTATTTCTTACAAGTTTTTAACTACTTCAATTCTTGCTGAAATTATGCTGAAATTATATTATATTAAATTAAATTATATTATATTATCTGAATAATATTCAATTCCATTGAAATATTCAAATAATTTTCAATTCATATATTTTCTGAATTTTAAAATTGCATTTTTGACAATTTGAATCATTGATAACCTTTCATACTGATTCCAGAAAAAAATTAAAACATATGGCCATCTAATTTTGAAAATTGAATTCAGATAATCATTTCACAATATCGCAAATATTTAAAAAAAAAACTATATATTTGTAATGAAGGTATTTTGAATAAAAAAACAACTTTGATTATCCATATTCAATTACCTAACCTCAAAATAAATGATCAATTTATGTTACTTGATGGAGAAAAAGTGAAATTCAATCTTTATGTAATTTAATATTGTGAAAAAAATAAATCAGCTAATAATTAATTAATCAGTTCACAAAATAAGAACCATTCAACTATAATTTTCATTAAAACGTTCAAATAATTTTTACTCTATTAATTTTTTTAATTTGAACTTTCATTTCTGGAAGCTTAATTTATTAATAATCGTTTAACGAAACACCAGAAACTGTAGTTTTCAATAGAATCGGTTCTTATATAATTAGTCAGTTCACAACATGAAAAGCATTTAACAATTATATTTTCATTGGAACATTCAAATAATTTTCACATTATATATATTTTTTTCATTTGATAATGCATTTGTATACATTCAATTCATTATAGACCTTTAAAGCTAATTCCAGAAAAAATCATAATATGAGTAAATATTAATTAATCATTTCGCAACATAAAAAGCAATAAACAGTTATTTTAATTGAAACATTCGAATAATGTTTACTTCATATTTTCCTGCAAAATTTAATTAATATTAACTTTTTAAACTAATTTCATAGAAAAGTAAAGTATGTGTACATATAATATTGGAAGCACAATGCAGATACTTATTTCACAACATCACAAACATTTAAAATAAAAAGCATTGAACTATAACTTTCATTAAAACATTCAAATAATTTTTACTTTCATAACTTTTATAGTAATTTTCTAAAAAATCAAAACATAATATTTATACATAATTTTGAAAATTGAATTCTGATGCTCATTCAAGCATTAATCTATCATTTTCATTCCAACGTTGAAATAATTTTTACTTTACATTTTTAAACATTTTCACTTCAATTTATGAAAATATGATTTATTAGTAACCTTTTATAGTAATTTGAGAAAAAATGAAAACATGTTCACATATACTTTTGAAAATTGAATTAAGAGAATCATTTCACAACATCACAAACATTGCCAGAAATTACATAATTTAAAAAATTATGTAATTGAAATGATGTTATTTCAAATATAAATAAACTTTTATTATGCAAATTATACCCAGTATTCAATTAAATAACCTGAAAGTGAATGATCAATTTATGTTTCTGAATTTGAAGCAATTTAAATTCAATCTTCATGTAATTCAATATTGTGGTTAAAATCAATTAGCTAATGATTAAATAAACAGTTCACAACATAAAAACCCTCAAACAATTATTTTTATCGAAACAATCAAATTATTTTTACTTAATATATTTTTGTTGATTAGAGCTTTCATTTCTGAATACTTTAATTTATTAGTAAACTTTGGAAAAACTCCAGAACAATTGATTTCTAATAGAATCAATAATCAAAACATGAAAAGCATTACACAAATGTTTTCATTGAAATATTCAATTAATTTTTAATTCATATTTTTAAGATTTACAATTGAAGGACTTGAAATTTAAATGATTAATAATATTTTATACAAATTTTATAAAAGAATCAAAACATATAATTTCTGAACATTGAATACAGACAATCGTTTCAGATCATCGCAATCATTTAAAAAAATTATATAATTATAATGAAAGTATAAAAAAAAATTGATCATCAAAATTATAGCCAAGATTCAATTACATAACCTTACAGTGAATAATCAATTCATATCACCCAATTAAAATCAATAAAAATTTGAATTATTAATAATCTTTCAACCTAATTTCAGGAAAAATGAAATCATATGTACATATAATTTTGAAAATTGAATTCAGGTACTCATCCCTCAACCTCAAAAACAATTTGACATTCATGTAACTGGAATAAAGCTATTTCAAATACAAATAGATTTTTATTATACAAATTTCATCCAGCAATATTCAATTACATAATCTCAAAGTGAATAATCAATTTATGTTACTTAATCAAAGAATTTTAAACTGTAATCGTTATGTAATTTGATATTATGAACAAAATTAATCAGCTAATACTTAATATAATACTTAATATAATAATTTTTTCAACTAATTCCATAGAAAAGTAAAATATATGTACATATAATATGGATAGCATGATTGAGGTACCTACTTCACAACATCACAAAAATTTACAAAAATTATCCAATTAGAATAGAGGTACTTTGGACATAAATAATCATTTATTATAAAAATTATAGCTGATATTCAATTACATAGCCTTGAAGTACATTATCACTTTATGTGCCAAAGATATAATATCTTTAATACTTCATAATATTTTTTTATCATAATATATAATATAATATTTACTTTGTTTATATATTAATTTACATTCATTCCGGATTTCCAAATATTTTAATAAACATATTATGTGTTTTAATGAACTTCTTATAAAGGGGGTAGGTGAATTTAATAAAATAATGCCCATGTTATAGAATGAAACATTTTTTTTATACATATATAAGTTTTTCTTGAAAGTTAAGTATTAAACATACATATGCTTTCAGCGCAAAAACAAATAAATAACAATTCTTTCAAAGAAAATAATCAATTTTATATATATAACTATATATAAATTTCTTATGCCACTTAGTATTTGTCATATGTTATTTCAAATTCAAAAAATGAAAATTGTTAAAAATGATTGATAAAATAGAGGAAAATATGCTAATGTCAATTATAACTAATTTCGGAAAAAAACTTGAGGTGAACCTTAAAAAAAATAGTTCAGGTTATCTTTATTTGACAATAACTATCTAGAGTCTAATGTTTTTATTTTTCTACTTAGGTAAAAGTTGCAATTCTTATTTAATTCTGATACTGTAGCGCTTATATAATTCCTTAAAAGATTCTCTGCAAATCTCATTAATACGTTTTTATTTAAAAAATTTTATTTAGGAAAATCTATTGTTCACAAGAATAACAATTTTATAATAAAAAAAAGTTCTTAATAAAAACGTACCAATGAGATTTGCAGAGCATTTTTTTAAGGAATAAAATAAGCCCTACAGCAATATGATTACATAATAGTTGCAACTTTTGCCTGAAGTGAAAGAGAAAAACATTAAACCCTAAAAACTATTGTTAAATAAACAATGGAAGTTGTGAAATCTTCATTTCAAAAGTTCACCTCGGGTTCTTTTATAAAACTAGTTATAATTAACAATAAAATATTCTACTCGTTTTCATAAATAATTTTGAACAACTTCATGTTTAATTTAAAAACAAGTATAATTGAAATTCCCTTTTCGTCTTAAATCTTGAACTAATTTCATGAAAATAGTTATCCAAAAAGTAAATTTTTAAATGAGTTCATTAAATTTAATTTAATTTTTAATAAAAACTGAGCTGCAAATCATTTTAAGCAATTTTAAGCTAGAAATATTACAAATTGAACGATCAGGTTTTTGTTATAAACCGAACACTTCTTAAATCAGAAGTCAAAATATTTTTATTTTAAATAGTTTAAAAATCCATGAAAGGCTTCAAAATTTTATTTCAAAATCTTGAAACATCTACACATTGTTTTAGATTTTTTCAAATCATGAATTAATTTTTTAAATTATTTCGGACCTAAACATCTTTCAAAATAATTCGAATTTTGTTCCAAATTAGGCCGTGGGCTATTTGTACCGAAATTTCGGTACGAATTGTATCATATTGTACCATACTATATCACATTGTGCTATATTGTGACATTTCGTATCGTATTGCATCATATTGTATCATGTGGTATAGTGATAGTGTAACATACAATATCATATTGTGCCATATTGTATGGTATTGTACCGTTTTGCATGATATTGTTTCATATTATATCATATTATATTATGTTGTATCATACTGTATCATGATGTGTGATATTATATAATACTGTATCATATGTTATCATAATCCATCATATTGTATCATATTGGATCATATTTAATCATATTGTAGCATATAATGTGATACTGTATAACATTGCATGATACAATACAATATTGTACCAATTATATTATGTTGTCTCGTATCGCATCATGATGTTTCAGCTTGCATCACATTGTATGATACAGTATCACATCCCATCATATTATATGATATTGTATCACATTGTAAAGTATTTTATCATAATGCATCATATTGTATCATATTACATCATAAAACGTCATCTTGTACTATATCGGGTCATACAGTGTGACAGTGTATTATATCGTATCATACTGTATGATAGAGCATCATAATGTATCATACTGTATTATATTCTGCCATATTGTATCGTATTGCATCGTAGATGCATAATTTCATCGTCATTTTCAACGTTATAAACATCAAAGTTATAATGACAAATGAATCCAAAAGTCTGTTCAGTTTTATTATTTTTAGACTTAGCTTATTCATAATTAAAGGATAATAAATTGGAAACAATTCAAGAAACTCAAATTGAGTTGAGAACGAAAAAGCCAATATTTATCCGCTTACCTACATCAAGTCGATATTTTCAGATAAAATTATTCAACGTCTTCAAAGTTTCTGGAAATTTCGGAAATACAACCATTCTTCGATGCTCAAAATGTATTTATTACAGGTATAGCTAAGTTCTGATCTACAATATTATATTTTTATTCCAATATTAAACTGGAACTTGGATTTAAGAACGGTTTTGGGCATGACTTGCAGTGGCCTTGTTTTCAAACCCGGAGAATCAGAACGTCAACAATCAGGGCTGTTTGGGGGGCATGAATATCCCCATAATTGTATTTACCATCAGTTTTATTTTACCGAAAATCAAATTGCCGAACAGGGATTTGTCATAATTTTGATTTTTTCGAATTGACAGATGACATAACCTCTGTTTTTCCTAACTATCAGTTATCGTGATTGCTATTATACTGAATCCTCATTTGACATCATTTTCATATATTCGAATTTCTGTTCCCGATTATTATTATTATTATTATTATACCATTAAGCCATTTCCCTTTCGGGGTAGGCGGAACTTGCTTGGTTGGAAAATAGTGAATAGGTATAGTGGTATAAAGTAGGTATAACCCAGGTTGCTGATCAATGTCTCTAGCGATCACCCCAAGTGAGGAGCCTCACAAAGTTGTTGTGCATGGTTCCCCACTTGGGCCCATTAGTATCCAAGGTCTTTGTTTCAGCGCCATTCACTCTACTGACACTCTCCTTGTAAACTGTTTTTCGCCACACTTTTCTGTCCTGCCATACTACTCTAGCTTCCTTCACGTCCATGCATTTTTTCATGCAAGCTCTTGTGTTTCCATGGCTTCTTATGTCTCTTCGGATTAGTGTCTCATTCACAGATTCTAACCATTCTTTCGGCGGTCTACCTCTGGGCATTCTGCCATTTACTTTACCTTCATACACTTGCTTGGTCAGTCGTTCGTCTTTCATTCTTTCAAGATGTCCGAACTACTTTAGCTGATTTCTTTCCCATATGTCAACTAGTGTCTCTCCTGTACCACATTCTTTGAGGATTATCTCGTTTCGGACTTTGTTCATCAGTGTTTTCCCGCATATTATGCGCGGAGGTTGCATGCCGATCGCGTTGATTTTACTCCTGTCCTTTTCTTGACTGGTCCATGTCTCGCCACCGTGTTGCACAGTCGGTGCAAAAACAGAACTATGTATGGCCATTTTAGCTTTTTTTTATATGTTTTTATTTGTAAGGATGGACCCTGCTCTACCGATAACCTGCTTACCCTTATTTATGCGCCTATCTAACTCCCCATCTATTTTTCCGTCACTTTGAGAATTAAAATGTTTGATACATAAAACAGATAGTATTGTTTATAATTATGATTGTTCATAAAATAAAAGAAACTGATAATGAATGTGTGTATATTATTATTCAAGTCAAGTACCCATAATCGAGGAAATAATCGTGATCAAGAAACAGGGCCGACTTAACTAATGTAGGCTAATGTAGGCTATATAGCCTAGGGGGGCCAAGTAATTGAGGCGGGCGGTTTTTGGAAAATTCCAGTTTTCAGGGGGCATTATTGGCTCATAACATGGTAGTTTCCAATAAAATGAAATAAAACGATATTAAACAATTTTGTAAGATATATTATAAATTTACTTAACTTTATATTTTAAGAATAATTGAGAAAAAGAAAATTAAAATTCTTTCTAAAGGTTTTATATATGCTTACTTCTGGTTTAATCCGTTCTCAAATCTAGAAGAGTGAATGGCCGAATCTAAGGGTATATTTCATAGACAGTGCAAAGCCAAATTCACATAAGAAATATTGAATAAATTTGAGGTTAGTAGTAATTTAAAAAACTGCAATAAAGACACTTTGTTTTTATGCATATTTTTCTAATCCAAAATTATTTAACTTTAACGTTTTACCATATGTTTGGATACAAGAATTCATGTCCATGGTCAATGGATTCCAGAGGGTTGATTTGTCATACATATTGCGTAATCGACGGCTATCATGTTCGTTACAGATATTTTGTTTTTGCAACACTGAACGGGAAGTTCTTAGTATATGCACCAAAAGATGAGCAGAAAATAGCCGATTCTTGATGAAGTCAATGTGTGCGGGAATAATAACATTCCCGCACAAAATTTCGTGCGGGAATCATAACATTCCCGCACAAAATTTCGTGCGGGAATGTTGACCACCAAACATACTTTGAAGGAAAGTGTGTATCTGCTGTATTCCACGCACGGAAATTGAGGGAACCGCTAGTTTCTGATTGGTCGCAAGAATGATCACAGCCAATCTGAAGCGACCAGATGCGTGATCCAACAGTATAAGCTGTCATTGGTCCAAATTTTACGCGCGCGATTCAAAATCAAATTAATTTAATTCGATTTTGAATCGTGCGCCAGATTACAGCCAATCGCAGAATTTGTCCAGCTTGAAACTTAAATAGCTCTGACGTTATTTTTGCAATAACAAAACATGTTTCATTTTTGCTTGTAGTACATACTTTCTTCAAATTATAATTAGCGTTTAAAATATAATTAGGAATTTTTGAAGAGATTACAAATATTTTAAGACTTGAAAAGGTTTCTGAAAATTTATAAAATAATTCTAAGTTTCTTTTTAACTTTCAAAAGTCCTAAATATCCTTTCAACGCACCCCATTTTTTCCCAAATTTTGTAAAATCCTGTAATAAAAAAGAATTTCATCAAAATTTTCCAGTTTGTTTTTCAATACATCTGAAATCTTCAAAAATCGTTTTGAACTTTCTCGAGAATCTTAGAAAAATTACATTTATATAATTTAGAAATAAAATTGATAATATTTACTTCCCCGTTCTCTTTTGTACGGTTGATAAAATTTAAAAACTCTTGAAGTTTAAGCTTATACATATAATCCGAATTACAATTTTTTATTTAAACGCTCAATTACTTAAACATATAAAATCAAAGCTATTAACGCTTTTTAATTAACAAAATTTCAATTCAATGAACTTGTACTGCAAAACAACATTTGTTTAACTTTCATAAATTGTATAGTTCAATGATTCAGATTCAGTTAAAAATATATAAATCCAAATTATCGTTTTACAAGCTAAAAATTGAAGAATAAATAAAAAAATTTGTAAATTCTCTAAATTTTATCATTTGAAGCAATTTTAAGCTAGAAAACTTAGAGTTGAATAATTACATTTTTTGTAACTAAACACTTTCTAAATTCGAGTTTAAATTAGAAAGTACATCATATTTTCAGTAGTTTTAAATAAATATTAATCACTGATTGGATATCTCTTGAATTATTATTCATACATAAAAATTTGTTTTTGCTTTGAAATATTTTAAATATTTCCTGTAAATTATTTTTTCAAAATAAAAAATAATTGTTCGAGGAATATCAAGAACAAAATTTAATTATCTTAAAACCCTTTAAAATCCTTTAAAAAACTTCAACATTTTATTTCAAAAGCTACATTTTGTTTAAAATGTTTTGAAATCTTTTCAAATTGTAAATTATTCTTGTAATTTTTTCAAAACATCTCAATAGCTTCTAAATCTAAAAATTTAGAAGATGTTTAAGAATTTGGCAGGATTTAACTGAACTTTTTGGAACAATTCGAATTATTTTGAAAGATATTTAGGTCCGAAAGAATTAAAAAAAATAATTCATGATTTGAAAAAATCTAAAACAATGTGTAGATGTTTCAAGATTTTGAAATAAAATTTTAAAGCCTTTCATGGATTTTTAAACTATTTAGAATAAAAATATTTTGACTTCTGATTTGAGAAGTGTTCAGTTTATAACAAAAACCTAATCGTTCAATTTGTAATATTTCTAGCTTAAAATTGCTTAAAATGATTTGCAGCTCAGTTTTTGTTACAAATTTAATTAAATTTAATGAATTCATGACATAAGAAATTTATATATAGTTATATATCAAATTGATTATTTCCTTTGAAAAAATTGTTAGTTATTTTTCGTTTCGCTGAAAGCATATGTATGTTTAATACTTAACTTTCAAGAAAAACTTACATATGTAAAAAAATGTTTCATTCTATAACTTGGGCATTATTTCATTAAATTCACCTACCCCCTTCATAAGAAGTTCATTAAAACACATAATATGTTTATTAAAATATTTGAAAATCCGGAATGAATGTAAATTAATAAAAAAACAAAGTAAATATTATATTACATATTATAATAAAAAAATATTATGAAGTTTAGACTATTTTCTTTTCAGATATTTAAAAATTACACAAATAATTATACGTCTGATGTAATTGCGCATGAATAAAAATTGATTGTAGTTAGTAGGAATTCATCGGGATTTACGTCTGAAAGCAGTGAATTTAACGATTTTTGCAATTTATTTTTAACTCGAAAGATTTAAAAAATCTTAAAGATCTTCTACCAAGAACTATCAGAAAATTATTATTTAACAATAATTTTTTTTCACTTTCGCTTTGAAATATTTGAATTGTAGCCTCATTGCCACACACTGCTCTTTTTTCATTGATTAAACATTACAGTCCTCAGCTATTTGATGTATTTGGTATCTTTTCACAATTTCAACCGTAATTGGTTCAACAGGATGAGATAAGGCGTCCACCTTAATTTTAATGTTGCTGATGGGTTGAATGTGTTTCTTCTTCAAAATATATTTAAGAATAATTCTTGCTACAACTGTCTTCATCTCCATCATGGCATATACAGAACCTGAAAACGAAGAAAAAAGTATACCTTATTAGTAAAACATTAGCTTGATTAAAAGGTTCAATTTTCCCTCCAATTGTTAAGTATCAACCTATACAGTTTCTTGGTCCACCACTGAAGGGCATATAACAGTTTGGATTCCGTTTCGCAACTTCTTCAGGAAGAAATCTATCAGGAACAAATTTCAGGGGATCAGGCCAGTATTTTTCGTCACGATGAATCTTCGATATAAAGCAGAAAGCCGTTGTACTTTTCGGCAAGGTGTAATCTCCTGCAATTGAAAACATCGGTTTGGTAAATTATCAGAAACTAATTTTAAAGAAGTCTCGAACAAATGAAAGGATATACAACCTATTTCAAGATCTTCTTCTACTTTCCGTATAATCATTGGTACAGTAGGAAATAGTCTTAATGATTCTTGTATCACTCTTTCTGTATACTTCATTTCTTTCAAGCCTTCACTCGTAATAGAAACACTTTCTGGAATTACGTTGCCGTAAATATAACTCAACTCCTGATATAATTTTTCCTAAATACATTCAGTGTCAGTTTGAATTTTATGTATATCAACGATTTGAAGATTTGAGCTTCATATTTACAATAGTTCAATTCTGGATTTTTGAAATGTCAGAATTTTGAACGCCCATGTTTGAATAATTCACGTTCGAATGTTTAATTTCAGATGTGTTAATTCAATAATTTTTAATTTGTTTTGTTTGTAAAATGTAAAAACACTACAAACATCAGGAAAGTTTTTTCTAATAAATTTCAATAGTTTTATCTCTAAAAAGTATCCTCTTTTGATTTTTTGCGGGAAAATAAGGTATTACTGTCTGGCATGTTTTCGATACTTTTTACAGTTGTTTTTCAACTTATTCAGTGGTCATCCAGAAATTTCTGGATGACCACTGAATGAGTTGAAAAAAAATTAAAGTCTGTGAAAGTTACGTATGATGCACTATTCATTTTAAATTAAAAATAATAATAATAATAATAATTCATTACTTCACCTGTACTTCAGGATAGGATACAAGTGCCAACATTATATATTGAAGACTAACTGCCACAGTGTCATACGCCTAGAATGACACAAAAATTGTATATGATAATTAGGAAATATTTTTTGTAGTATTTTAGGAACTAGAAGTTTACATAAGTAGCTATATGTATAATTACCGCAAATATCATTAAGTTTACTTCATCACAAATTTGTTCATCAGATAATTTCTGTTTATCTCGTTGACCTAAGAGTAAGTCCAAAAATCCTTTTCTTTGATTCGACATTTCATCTGAAAATTCACTTGCTAATTAAGGATACATTATTATTTATTACGATATACTTATAAATACATATTTTTATAATATAATTATATTTTCACCTTTTTCAACTTCATCAGGTTTTTCCAGTTTCATTTTTTTCTTTGCAATTATCTAAAAAGGTGGAAAACAATAACTGACGTATTTCGATACGGAAGTAGTTAAATTCAATTCCAAATTTATTTATATTATGTGCAGTGCTCACAGAATATGCTGTATTGCGCAGCCAGGTGATGCATTTGTAAAAATCCTTTGACATTTCAGTTAAATTGAAAATTATATCTGGATGTAACCAAAGTTTGAAAATTCTCGCCATAATTAGTTCTAGGCATCTGTTCATAGTTTAATATAATAAAATAAAAGGCTTAAAATAAAGCTGAGAGTTTCTGTACTGGATCCTCGGAGGATCCTGGAAGTGTTTCTGCATGCGAACCTGCACACGAACCTGTACAGGTGATCTTGACGGTTCGTGTACAGGAATTTGGCAAAGGAACACATACTCTATTATTTAAAGGTACCTTTGAAGGTGCAGGTTCCATTGCAAGATCATGTGCAGTTTTTCTCCGCAAAATTCCTGTAAAGGAACCGTCAAGATTACCTGTGCAGGTTCGTCCCAAGAATCACGTCCAGGAACATGTCCAAAATCCTCCGAGGTTCCTGTACAAGAATTATCAGCTGGACACCGTGTGACAATCATCTGATTCCTACTTCACAGGCCGTCCA
>CAKNXH010013922.1:0-10004 GCA_932178445.1 Andricus quercusramuli
CCGCGTTCGAACGTATGGTAGAAGGGTCGTCATAAATACTAGATTAAAAATTAAGATCGAACAGAAATCTGTTTTATCATGAATAATTTTCTGCAAAATGAGCATGAATAAGATTCAAAAAAACAAAAAGTAGACTCCTGAACTGCCTCACTTTTCGGCTTTTTAGAGACAAAAATAACTAATGGAAAAAAAAGAGGGAGAAAAGGAGAAAAAGTCAACCAAAAACCAACCTCTCACTTTTTCCTTTATCCGTCTTCTTTTTTTTTATAATTGTAATAATCTGAATAGATTGGTTTGAATCACCCAAAAACACTAGACACAATTATGTCTTATATGTAAGTTTATATTCGTAAAAATAACATGAGTATATAAAAATATATATATATATGTAGTATTAAATATGTTTTGAGATCAGGAATTACATATTGTACTTATAGTTTCTATGAGAACAGAAACAATGTGGAGCTACATTTCCTCTCTCATAACATCTTTCGCATGCGTTTAAACATTTATAAAGTTTTATTTTATTCGTACTAACTTGTGTCTTCGTAAAACATAAATTTTTCTGCTAACGCATTTAACGTACGGCGGGCGGCCTCGCAGCCTTTTTTGTAGATGCAGGCTCACCTTCATATAGATATTTTACATTATTTTTGTGCATTAGGCATTTAGCTTCAAATGGTGGAAATTCGGCGTTATGACCTAGTGTCTTTACAATAAAAATAGGATTCGAAAAATCGTGTTTATTTAACCAGTAGTTAGCAAAAGTTTTTGAATTTTCATAGTGAATTTTTAAGTAAAATTTAATTACATATGCAGCGTTGCCACAATAAAATTGTGTTTATATTTACAAAACGTATTCAAGAAATTTCATTTTCGATGTCAGTGTTACATTGGGCCATAACTGATAAAATTTTGGCGTTAAATTTGAATTTTTAAATTTTTCATTACTACTAATTGGCATTTTACAAACATATTAAAAATATCTAAAAACTAAAATGCGTACCAATATTTTCACTAAAAAAAGAATAATAGAAAGAGATAAATATGAACATAACTTGTGAATTTACAAAAATATACAAATCGTGCAACTGTACTGAAATGTACTTAAAAAGAAAACAAGGTGAAAAGTCAATTTTACGGTGATTATAAACATGGTACTTACATACAGAAATTTCACGAAATGTACTTCTTTAAATACAATTGCACGTTGAATGGTGACAATTAAATGAAAAATATGAGATCTATGTATCTTCAGTCATAGATTTCAAGAATTTCAATATCAGCATCCGAATCCTCTTTCGGAATTATTATTCTACATAATTTAAAAAGGATCATCCAATCTTACGTCAACATCATAAAAAAGATACGTATGTATTTACGCGGTTAAATATTGAAACTGTAAAATTGGATTTACATAGTATAGTGTAAATAACTACTCATAAAGAACAAGAATTATATAGCTTCCTATTAGAAAAATAATTTTTACATTGACAAAAGTGATTATTTTGCAATAACCATTCTTCTAATAGTACAGACACAGACAAGATCATAGTTTGCTTCTATGAGTGATATGATATTTAATAAAAAGGTAAAAGAAAAAAAAATGTATTGAGGACTATTAGAAAAATCCGAATATGTGTTGTGAGTCCAGGATTGATTTTCTACAGGGAGGGTTATAAAACTGTGTCTTGGTGCTTCAACATTTAAGATAGACCAGGTGCAGCAATAGCTAACACAAAAATTAAACCGTTTTTTACAGTGGAATGTTTATTTTTTGAAAACAGAAGGATGTTCAACCAAAAATATTCAGAAAGGTTTAGTTTAAAATTGAGGAAAGAGTCGGGAAATAGTAGAAAAAATAATAGAGTCTCTTCTAGATGTTTTGTTAAATTTTCGAAAGCAAAGTCATTGAACTTAGCGTCAAGATCGACACATTCGTTGAAGTCTTCAATCCTTGATATGATTTTAGAAAGATTCATAATTTTCGGAAAGGTCAGATTAAAATAAGAAATAAATTATCTCTGATTAAATAAAGAGAAGCATCTTGATTTTTCTCTAAATTTTCAAATGTGTTCTGAACTTTTTGTGAAAATGGATGATTATTTATTATTATTAATTTATTTTTTAAGAACTGTAAATATTATATGTTTGAATAGAAATTGACAAAATTTTTGAAGAAAATAAGTTATTGATTTGGTATCAATTTTGTGACTACTCTCATTGCAAATCGGATTGGGTTACTAGGAATAATATCCAAAAGATACCAGGTGAAAGTTGGAGTTTTTAGTTCATTGTGCTTCTCGAAAGCCTGTCAAAAGAAAACAAAAGTTAGTTTAGAAGATGGTGTTAATTTTAAGGATTATATGCCTAGTTGTTTCTATGCTTCTAAGGTTTTGTGCACATTTAGGAATATCACTGTTATATCTTTGGAAAATTTCCGTATGAAATAAATATGGCCATAACATGAGTAGATCAATTTGATGCATGAAAACGAAGATAAGAGAATCTATACGCTGACAGTGGATGGGATACATCTGAAATTGAAATGATAAGGGCTTGTTGTTTGATTATTAAGGTTTTGACATTATCTGTGTGAACGTTCAAGTCTATTGACGTGTACCACTGCAGGTTTGCCTTTTATGTCAATTTTCACGTTTCCCTTTCCTAATATTTCTAGTACTTCGTAAGGGCCTTTATATTGATCATCAAATTTTTTCTTAGGTTCTTTTCAAATTAATAAAAAGACGTTATCTCCAGTTTTGATTTCTAATGGATTAATTTTTCGATCATGATATATTTTTCTCTTTTCTTTAGCCGCAATTAAATTTTGTCTGGCTTGAGTTCTCATTTCATATAATTTTGTTATAAAATTCGTTAGGTAATCGTCATAAGTTTGCAATTTTTCTTGCTTTGATAGTGTTTCATTTGATGGTTGTCGAGCTAATTTACCAAAAACTAATTCATAGGGCGTACACTTTGTACCTTCGTGGACACTTGTATTGTAAGAAAACATGGCTAATTCAAGCCAATCGTCCCATTCGGAATTTTTTGAAACAAATTGTTTGAGGTATTCAGCTAACACGTGTTGTGATCTTTCAAGAGACCCTTTTGATCGTGGATGAAATGCTGTTGTTTTCAATTGCTTAATTCTAAAACGCTTTGCCATTCTTTTCATCAAATTACTTGAAAAATTTGTACCTTGGTCAGTCATAACTGCTTTTGGGGAACCGTAAATGCATATAAATTTTTTACCAAAAATAACAGCAACTGTTGAAGCTTTCGCGTCTGGAATTGCTAAAGCTAAAGCATATTCTGTAAAATTATCTTGGATAGTTAAGATATTTACGTTGCCTGATGTTGTTTTTGGAAGTGGGCCAACTATGTCCATTGAAATTTTTTCGAATGCGGTTCCAGGCGTGTCCGTTATTATCATGGGATTTTTTGTCTTTACGCGAACTAATTTTTTAATTTGACATTGCAAACACTGTTGAATATATTTCTGAATATCAATTTTCATATTTTCCCAATAATAATTCTGACGAATTCGATGATAAGTTTTCGTAACACCTTTATGACCTCCTAAAGCTGAAGAGTGTGCTTCTTCGAGTAATTGATTTCGCTGTTCTTTTGATGGACATTGAACTATTCCTGTACATATTATAATTTTGGTAGAAGAATCCGAAAAAGTTAAAATTAGAATTTCACGTATTTCTTTCCAACCTATGTGATTAACTTGTGAAGTTTTTGCGATATTAATAGATCGTAAATTTAGTTTCACTGTTGTTGAATGCAAAGCAAGTATTGAAAGTTTAATACTGCTTAAAGTGTCTGACAAATTTTCTTCAGAATCAGCTTCAATAGGAAAGGCTAAATGATACTGCTGCCCTTTCTTTATTTATTTAACAAGTCCTTTCTCAATTTGGCTCAATTAAGGTAAAACACCACGTTTTGACAAAGCTCTTGATCCATTGTCAGGTGGAAAACCGTCAGTAGCAACAAAATAAGCGTAATTATCATCTTTACGCATCGTTAATTGATCACGACACTCAACAACATTTTGTTGTATATGTGTTTGAGTATTCAAAGGAGGGGGTTCTGGAGGGGGTTTACTTTCTTCTAATTTATCTTCATTTATCTATTTTAAAAATTCGGGATTTCTCACGTTTGTTCCTTTTGGAAAATCTTCTGGTTCTGAAAGTTCTTGCATATTTTCTTCATCAACAAAGTTTTCTTCATCTGAAAAATTTTGAAAATAGCCGCTTTTTAGGACCTCATCTTCCGAAGTTGAGATATTATCTTCTCCTTCATTTTCCTTCTCTTCTTGTTGTGCAGCAGGCTTTGCCTTGGATTTCTGGTAAATTTTCTTCTTCTTAATTTGCTTTCTTGAATTTTCAAAATATTCTGTATCTGAATCAGATTCATCTTCATGTTCAAAGTTTGTGTGCGTTTTTTGTTTTAAATTCAGAGACTCATCAGTGATTGCCTCTTTTCTCGGTCTGCCTCTCTTTTTCAAGGCCTGCGGGTTGCTTGCATTTGTGAGCACAGCTTTCTTGGGCCTGCCTCGTGCTTTCATGACAGAAGGCGAGGGAGGTAAATATTCTTCCTCACTATCTTCATGTGACTTACCTTGATTTTCAATTTGTTCATTAATTCCCGCTTGCTCTTTGTATTTTTGCTTCTGTCCTCTTGTAACCACAGTATTCCAAGATTGACAGAGAAATTCGTTTCTTTTTATAAGTTTTGGAATTAAAAGTAATATTGAAAGATAGAGAAGTTTCTGTATTGGACTGTCAGAAGATTCATTTTGTATTCCATTTAGTGATTCCTCACTTATTAAATTATGAAGAATTTCAGGAATTTTTTCCTTCAAAGACTCGCTATTTCTTTTGATATTTTCTTCCGAATCTGAATTTTTATGATTCTTTAAGTTCAAGATTTCCATAGAATTTATAGGATTCTCTTCCTCAAATGTTGAGTTCTTTTCCGAAATTATATTAATTCCTACAGTTTCATCATTTTCTAGAACGGGGTTCCTCAAAAGCGCATCTGCATTAACATTTGATTTTCCTGCTTTATAGACGACGTCATAATCATATTCGGCGAGCTTCAATCGCCATCTTGAAACTCGAGAACAAGGATCCTTAGAGTTTTCGAACCAAACAAGGGGCTTGTGGTCTGTAACGAGGGTGAATTTTCGTCCGTATAGATAAGGGAGAAAATATATTACGGAGTAGACTATTGCTAAAGCTTCTTCTCATACGTGTCGTACTTATGTTCAGTATCGGTTAATGATCTTGAAACATAGGCAATTGGTTGGTCTTTACCTATTTTACCTTGCGAAAGTATTCCGCCTATGGCATAACCTGATGCATCTGTAGTTACAATGAAAGGTTTTGAAAAATCAGGTTGAATCAAAAGTGGTTCTTGGCACAATTTATCTTTCAAAATATTGAACGCTTGTTGCTGCTTCTCCGTCCATTTGAATGATATATCTTTTTTGAGGAGCTGATTGATTGGGGCTGCTATCCTGGCAAAATTTTCTATAAATCTACGGTCATATCCTGCTAAACCTAAAAATTGTTTGATATGCTTTTGATTTTTAGGAGTTGGGAAGTCTTTTACTGCCATGATTTTCTTCGGATCAGGTCGAACTCCATCCTTATCTATTATATGTCCCAAATATCCTACTTCGTGTCGTAGAGATTCGCATTTGTCGGGTTGTAAATGAAGATTTGCATTTCGTAATCAGCTCATTAGTTCATTAAATTTTGATTCATGTTCTTCTAAAGTATTCGCATAAATCACAATATCATCTAGATAAACAAAAAGTTCTGTTCCTTGAAGTCCCGTTAGAACTAGATCCATTAGTCGTTGAAATGTGGCTGGTGCATTTTTCAAACCGAAAGGCATTCTGTCAAACTCGTAATGCCCATAAGGGGTTGAAAACGCAGTTTTGTGTGCATCTTTTGAATCCATTTTTATATGATGGAAACCCGTTGCTAAATCAAAAACAGAGAAATAGCAAGCAGATCCTAACTGGTCTAAAATGTCGTGAATGTTTGGTAAAGGATATGAATCACCAATTGTCTTCTCATTCAATTTTCTAAAATCAAGTACCATTCGCCATTTCTTTTTTCCTTGTGAGTCTTGCTTTTTAGGAACGATCCAAACTAGTGTATTGTAAGGTGATTGTGAGGGTTTTATTACATTGTTTTCTAATAATTCATCCACTTGGCGGATGATTTCTTCCTTATGAACTGGGCGAAATCGATATTGTCGCGAAAAAATGGGACAATCATCTGTTGTTGGTATTGAGTGTTGGAGAATATTTGTAGGTTCTGAGTATTCTCCTGGAATGTGGAAGCAATCTGCATTTTTAGTAATTAATTTTTCAACGTGTTCATATTCTTCCATATTTAAATGATCTAATCTTAGTAGTTTTTTAACGATTTCTACTCTTTCTTCGCCTGTGATGTTGTAAAATTTGCAGAAAAGGTTGGATTTTTCATCGGATTTCAAAAAACTATTTAATATTAAACTAGGCAAAGTTTCATCATTTTTAATAAATTTAAATTTAAAATTTATAATTTAAAATTTACAGATTTTTCGGGTTTCAATCGTGTGCGAAACTATGAATGTTGCCGACGTTTCATGAACATTGCAGTTCACTTCTTCAGGGCTGACCTGAAACTGAAGTTTCAGGTTATGTTGTTCTTATATATGTATTCTCTACGATGAAAAATTAGATTGATTTGTTGAATTGTTTAGCTCGCATTGTTCGAAATCTTGTAATTGAACACTAGGAATTGATATTTTTACAGGCTGTTCATTTATGTTTGCATATTGGACGTAGGCTTTACCTCCACAATTTTTCACAATGGCTTGACCCACAAAAATTCCTTCTCCAATTGATAATTGAGGTATATATCCTTCACTTTTTTCTGTATTTTCTATTTTTATACAATAATCAAAAATTGTTCGTGCCGGAATTGTGATAACGCCAGTTTGTTCAAAAGGATGAGTTGCATCGTTAATGCCAATACATTTATATGTGTAATTTATATTTACTTTATTATTAAGAAAAAATTCAGAACCCAATACTCCATCTTCATCTACTGGTACATCATCAGGAATTATATTTAACGTAGTTATAAATCCAAGTACCATAACCTTAATTTGACCTAGAGTATAGACAGGTAGATCATTAATTCCTGTTAGTCTCAACACTTCATTTTCATTTATTTTTACTTCGGAGTCAATCGCACTTCTTTTAATTAAATTTCGACCAGCACCAGTGTCGATCATCATACGTGCCGGGGTTTTTAGACCAACGGCAGATACCATGATCGAAGGAATTATATTATTCCTACTGATATGAATTTTGATATCATTTTCCTCACTCGAGATTTCTATAGGTGCTTTAGTTAATGGGTTGGCGCCTTCCTCCCAGCACCCATTGGGGGAATAGCGTTCGAGTTTTCCTGGTTCTGCGTATAATTTTGTGGGCTTTGTTGATTTTGTAAATATCTACTCTTTTTATAACAATCCTTAGCGATGTGACCAGGATAGTTACAAAAATTGCAAATAATGTTCGATGCTTGGGTGAGATATGGGCGGGTCTGTTGATTATTTGTATTTTCAGGATTTCCCTTTTGGTTGTGTCCAGGCTCAAAATTTGGATTCTGCCTAGATCTAAAATTTTGATTTTGTCCGTATCCGAAATTTTGATTTTGTTGGTTTCCAAAATTCTGATTTTGTCGGTTACTAAAATTTTGATTTTGACTATATCCAAGATTTTGATTTTGTCGGTTACTGAAATTTTGATTTTGTCGGTATCCGAAATTTTGATTTTGTCTAGGCACAAAGTTTTGGTTCAGTTCAGGTCTAAAATTTGAATTTTGTCCAGTTCTAAAATTTTGATTCTGTCGGGGTCCAAACTTTGGATTTTGTGCAGAATTCCATTTATTGTGATTATTCAAATTTCTTTGAGGTGTATTTTGTTAAGATTGGTTTGGAATTGCATTTGAAATGTCAGGATTTTCGGAAAAAATTTTTTGTCGAAAGTTTTCGAGGTGGTAACATTTTTCGGTCGCATGTCCTGGTCTTCCGCAAATTAAACATGTTATTTTAGTGTCCTGAGGAACATTGAATTTATTATTTTTAGTAATAATTCGCGATTCTGATTTTTCTTCTGAAGATATGATTGGTTTATTTTTTCGCAATTCTGAACATGCATTTAATTTTCTTTCAATTTCTAGCGCCTCATTGATAAGAGTTTTAAATGTTTCATTGACGTTATCTTTTAATCTTATCTCTATTTCTGAACTTAAACCTCTTTTAAAACATTTAACCACATCATCTTCTAAATTTGCTTTAAACGTGTCATCCGTGGCACCATCATCGCCCAATTTATGCGCGTCTTCGATCCTATCTGCTAATTCTTTTATTCGCGCAGCGTATGATATAACATTTTCTTTATACCACATAAATATATTGCCTAGCTCTCCTTGCAGGTGGTATACACTTTTCGCGGGGGCATAAACCTTTTTTAATTTTTCTATTAACTCATCTAAAGTTCGAAACGTGTTTCCGAATATCCATTTTCGCGCTTCTACGGTCAATTTACTTCTAACTAATCTAGCAAGATTCTCATGTGCCTGTGTGGGAATTATAGCTTTTGCTTCTGTGCATCCCTGTATAAAATGAGCTAGAGGGATGTTACTTCCGTCAAAAAAAGGGATTATTTCGAGCGCGTCCCGGAGGGAAACTAGTTGATTAGTTGGCAGTGTCATTGTTTTCTGTGTTGTCGAGTCTTCGTCGCTTGGAATGTCGTCACTATCGTGTTCACTTATTATTGATGCGTGATTTAAATCAGGAAATGGATTTTCTTTTGTTTTTTCTTCACAAATTAGCTGAGAAAGCGTTGAACTCAATAATGATTTTACGTTAGTTTGATAATCGATCACGTCATCAATTCTTAGAGTTTTATTTTGATCTATAGAACGTTTTTCAAAACGAATTGAATATTGGCTCTCTGTTATTTGGTTTCCCAGCCGATGCACCATAGAAAGGTTGTATGTTACGTCATGGAAAACGTAAAATACTTTCCTTTTTAATTAGGTTCCTCGTTTTAGTTGAGATCGAAGATCTCGCACAGGGAAGAGGAAAGAGTAGCCAATAAATAAATAAAGATTAGTTCAAACAATTTATTATAATCAATTACACTTGAAACGTATTGTTTATCAAGGCTTTAGCACAAGAAACTGGAGGAAGGCATGTAGACACTTTAATCCTTGGCCAGGGCCTTTAAAATAAAGGAGACTCATGAATTATGGTCCAAAACGAGTTAGATAATGAAATTAGATTTATTAAAATCAGAACTTACCGGTTTATTGATTCGATTGGAGAATCAAATGATATCTAGATGGTCTCCGTGTAGTGGTGTGAAAGAAAGGGGTTGTGCACCTTGATGTGAACAATAAGGATTCCAATTCAGGGTTGAATGGGTACGAAGTAATCCAAGATCGAAAATCCAAGATTCGGGTTTCCCGGTGCACAACACTTGACACAAAGGCACACACACTGACACGCAAGGGATACCGGTTCGACACACTAGACACTGGACAGTCGAATCGGGGAAAACCGTAGGAAATAGAGAAGAGTGGTACGGAACTGTAACTTCTAATTTTTTGACTGACCCATGCTGGTCCATTCACTTTTTATAGGGCCTATGGCTACGTTCATGCATGCTGCAATAATCCTGTATACGCGTACGTCACGTATATATATAGATATACTATACGGTTTGTAATGTTTTCAGTATATCTATAGCTATGTCCTCAAGTTTCCACGTGCTTTTGGGCCCTATACTCTATGCGTCTATGGTTAGACATTGTACGCTACGAATTACAATGTTCTTACTATAGTCTATATTCTATACCTAGTCTGCTCTCGTGCCGGACATATATATAGCTATATCTTACAGTGTACAGCGTGCTGAC
>CAKNXH010013978.1:0-11055 GCA_932178445.1 Andricus quercusramuli
AGCCGCTAGAGACAAACACCTGGTAAAAAGACTCGCCAACTATTCTGAAAAGGAGTGTCGGAGAAAGAATAGCCGCTAGAGACAAACACCTGGTAAAAAGACTCGCCAACTCTATTCTGAAAAGGACTGTCGGAGAAAGAATAGCCGCAGGAGACAAACAACTGGTAAAAAGACTCGCCAACTATTCTGAAAAGGACTGCCGGAGAAAGAATAGCCGCTGGAGACAAACACCTGAAAATATTTCGCGCCAACTCTATTCTGGAAAGGACTGTCGGAGAGAGAATAGCCGCTCGAGACAAACACCTGGTAAAAAGACTCGCCAACTATTCTGAGAAGGACTGTCGGAGAAAGAATAGCCGCTGGAGACAAAACCTGGTAAAAAGACACGCCAACTATTCTGAAAAGGACTGTCGGAGAGAGAACAGCCGCTAGAGACAAACACCTGGTAAAAAGGCTCGCCAACTATTCTGAAAAGGACTGTCGCAGAGAGAATAGCCGCTAGAAGTGCTGTTGCGTTGTATTCTTAGGTTAATCTTCCTGGGGATTACGGCTTGCAGGTTATTACGATCTCGGGTTAACCTTCCTGGGGTTCGAGGCTTGCAGGTTATTGTTTTCTTAATTTGTAACCTTTCTGTAGCATTTGGGATTAACTTATCATGGATAGTATGTTGTCAGCATAGCATATTAGGTCTGATTATCGCAATTGTACAAATATATTGCGACATATGGTTTTGCATAAGTATTTGAGGCTATTTTCTGACAAAGTTATCCTTAAGATTTTTTAGAATCAGCACACATTAAATGTGAGTTCAATCCATGTTTTATATTATGTTATGCGGTACTTGGTAGCTTGCTGTTTATAATTATAATAGATAAACTATAAAAAAAATAAACTATAAAAAAAAAATAAATAAATAAATAACTAAAATAATGAACTATAATAAACTATATCCGCCATTTTGAATTTTTGAATGCTACACGTGTAAAGTGCCATCTGGACGTATCACATTATAAAATAGACTTTACACGTGAAAGATCAAGTGATGGTTTATTGTTAAACCTCGCAGATAATTTTTCTCATGTATTTCAGTATCATCTGAAACTTGAAGTTTCTAAAATTCAAAGAACGATATATCGGCTTGAAAAAATCCGTTTAAAAAAAGTGGGTAGTGGTTTCTGAAGTAGAAGATATCTCGGAAACCTAGGGTGATGGAGCAATTCTGAGTTCAGATTCAGATTCAGCGCATCAAATTCCTTCGGGTACACTAGGTCCGGTCTGTGGGTGTGAAATTGTGTTGGCCTGTGTTATCCTATCTAGGGGCGAGTAGGATTACCTTCGGGGCGACCCAACTGGGATCCGCAGGGGTCCCAGAAGCGTTCGGAGATGCCCCGAAGGAGCCTCTTAATGGTTGAGATAGGAATCTCCATTGCGCAGATTAATTTGTACCACAGCAAAGGAGCCTCGACGGGCCTAGCCAGACGCATGTCTGTGGTGCAGACAGGGCTCGCCCTAATCCAAGAACCCTGGTTATACAGGGAAAGGATGTGTGGCTTGTCAGCATGCGGCTCCATATATAAGGGGCCACGCGTAAAAACGCCAAGGGCATGCATAGCCGTCAAGAGTATGGATGCGATCTTGGTGCCTAAATTCTGCTCTAGAGATCTAACCGTTATTAAGGTGAGACTTAGGGGCAGTAGCGGAGAAAGGCTAGAGGTATTTGTTGCCTCGGCTTACTTTCCTGGCGATGCCGTGGGACCCCCGCCTCCCAGAGAGGTGGAGGCTCTATTTCGGTATTGTCAAGAGAAAAAGATTCCTCTGCTGTTGGGTAGTGATGCGAACTCTCACCACACGGTATGGGGAAGCACACACATTAATGACAGAGGGAGAGATTTAATTGAATACATAGCAGGCACAGAGCTGGAGATTCTAAATCGGGGTGATACTCCCACATTACAGACTAAAAACAGGAGTGAGGTTCTCGATTTGACTTTATGTTCAGGTGCACTGAGGAGCAGGGTAGTGGATTGGAAAGTCTCCGATGAGGAGTCTCTTTCGGACCACAAACACATCGTGTTTCGATTAACCCTAGGAAACCCGGTGGTATCTAATATTAGAAACCCTATAAATACACTTTGGGACTCATATAAAGAGGAACTCGAAGGAAGGCTTGCGGAAATCCCCACAAGCTATGGTACCACTGATGAGTTGGAGCACGCCGCGAATTTTCTGCGAAGGGCTCTGGCAACATCATATGAGAACAATTAGCCAACAAGCACTATCAAGTCTAGGAAGGGAGCAGAATGGTGGAACACCCACCTGGAGAGACTCCGTAGAAAGACAAGAATGTTGTACAATAGTGCAAATAGAACTTAATTGCCTTCGGACTGGGACATCTATAAGACGGCCCAGTGCGAATACAATAAAAATATAAGGAAGTATAAGCAGGAAGATTGGAGGGGCTTCTGTGAGGAATCGAAAAATATTCCGGAAACAGTGAGACTCCACAAGATCCTAGCGAAAAATCCGGAAGCTCGCCTCGGGCTCATAAGGCTCGATAATGGTGAGTTTCACGAAGATGAAGAAGCAACGCTGAATCAGCTGATGGAAGTTCACTTCCCGGGTTTTCAGCGAATCTGAACCGACCAAGAGGAGGAAGACCGTGGTCAGGGGGTGGAGAGGGCCGACTGGAGTTTCGCCGCTAAGGTCGCTGATTACAAAAAGGTGGAATGGGCCGTAGGGTCTTTTCGCCCCTTTAAATCACTAGGGGCGGATGGCATTTATCCAGCGCTTTTACTAAAAGGCATGGATTTAGTCGTCCCTCCTCTGACGAAATTATTTGGGGCAAGTATAGCCCTTAAACACGTGCCATCGGCATGGAAGGATGGCAGAGTGGCCTTCATACCCAAACCTGGGAGGGAGGGTTGCACTGCTGACAAAGATTTCCGACCAATCAGCCTAACATCTTTTATCCTGAAGACGCTGGAGAAGCTGGTCGAGAGATACATTAGGGATAAGGTGCTTTTGGCCTCCCCGCTGCATAGAAGGGAGCATGCTTTCCAGGCAGGCTGCTCAGCAGAAGCTGCGCTTCATTCTGTTGTAGCAAAATTAGAGCAGCAGTTGGAACAAAAGGGGTATTCTGTGGGCGCTTTCTTGGATATAGAGGGTGTCGAGAGGCTTTGAGATGTGGCGTGCCAGACCAGCTAGTATGCTGGATAGGAAGCATGCTACGCCGAAGAAGACTCGAAACCAGATGGGGTGAAAGCCTAGTAAGGGGGATAGCTCCGCGGGGTTGCCCACAAGGGGGGTGTCCTGTCACCACTCCTGTGGTGCATTGTAGTGGATGGCCTCATTCGAAGGCTAAATAAAGAATTTGCGGACGACTTTGTAATCCTAGTTAGGTTAGTAAATCCGGAAAAGACCAACTTGGTAATTTTCACGAGTAATTATAAAGTTCCGAAAGCTGACGCTCCTGTATCCTGTGGTAGGAAGCTGACGTTTTCAGATTCAGTTAAATAACCAGGAGTAATCCTAGATAGCAAGCTGAGCGGGGCAAAGCACCTGGAGACCCAATGCAGGAAATTTGTCATGACTTTATGGATGTGCATAAGAGCCTTTGGTTTGACGTGGGTGCTAGGGCCTAAAATGCTTGCATGGCTCTACTCTGCTGTCTTAAAACCCAGACTCCTACACGCGGCCGTGGTCTGGTGGCCACGAGCAGAATTTAAAACAATGCAGGACAGGCTGCGAAGATTACAAACGCTAGCATTTAGGGATTTGACTGGAGCAATGAGGACAGCGCCCACAGCGGCGATAAAATTCATGCTCTGTGAGGAACCCCTACATGTTGCGATAACCGCCAGAGCGGCTCACGCGATGGGCCGCCTGGCAAGAGCAAATTGATGGACTCTGGGGACTAAACACATTAGACTCCCGAGTGATATCAGCACACTGCCGATTCTACAGATGAGGCATGATAAAATAACAAAACGCTTCAACTTCACCAAAGCTTTCCGCGTCTGTATCCCAAGCAAGGATCTGTGGAAAGAAAATGGTAAACCGCTCCTCCAGGGGGAAATCTGGTATACGGATGGCTCCAGGGGAAAGGGATGGTCAGGAGCAGGAATTTATGACAGTAAGAGAGGGAAAGGGATAGGAAGCAAACTTGGGCGACACGCTACTGTCTTTCAAGGGGAGGTCCTGGCCGTCCTTCGCTGTGCTGAATCACTAACAGATGAAAACGCTACTGGCAGACAGATCACGATCTGTTCGGAGAGCCAAGCAACACGAACTACAATAGGGGAAACCAGACATAACATCAGAACTGGTTTGAGAATGCAAAAAGGCATTAAACCAACTTGCAGAAAGAAACAAAGTGGCTCTCATATGGGTCCCTTGTCATACAGCGAGCGAATTCGTAGGGCCGGAACCGGTACTGGGAATAGCGTCTTGCAGTGTCGGGATGGCCATTAAAAAATGGATTTGAACAAAACACAGGGAATACTGGGAACAAACCAAGGGTTTCCGTCAGGTGAAATCCAATCTGCGGTATACCTATAGGATGGACAGAGCCAAGGAAATCCTGAGTTTACCCAAGAAAGACATAAGGACAGTGGTACGGACCCTGACAGGGCATGTATTATGCCAGTGCCAGGCATTAGCTAGGCTCAGGCAACAGACCCTCGCGGTCCATTTTATGGAAACAGAGGAAATCGAGACGCGATCAGTGGTCGACATACTGGGCTTCGTCAAGAGGTCTGGGGTCGAATGCTGAGAGTGAATAAGTAAGGGTGTGGCACAATAGGCTTCATAGCTTAAGCGCCAGGTGAGTTCTTCATGGGTTTCCCGCCCGCATTAAAACTAACTAACTAACTACTAAACGTGCTTCTCTTATTTTAATATTAACTTATTGTTAATAATTTATTTAATGTTGTTATTCTTGTTTGAGCGACCTTCAAGGTTTCATTGTTAGTAAAATGGTTTTCGCGCAGTGCTCTTTCTCTTTGAGGGTCTCTCTCTGTTCTTTGAGTTTCAGGCTCTTTCCCTTTGGTGGGAATGGGGAGTCGGGTGGTGGTGTGAAGCTCCCCTGTTGAGACTTGTACCCCTTCTTTCTGGCTTTTCAGTATTCACCTAGGTGTAGGCGAGTGTGGCTAGTGATCGGGTGGTTGAACGGTTCAAGGTCCAGTCTTGCTTGTGGACGGTTCGGGCGGTAAAATCCTTAAATTAAAGTTAACGTCACCTTCTGTGCATTGAGTGCTTGTTTAGTGATTTCCCGACTCGATCAACTTCTGGTGTTGTGGGGAGTGACGAGTCGGACGACGCATCACCTCCGGTTGCGTCGGGATCGATCGTTCGGTGAACGATCGTGGTCGTAGCTTCCGAAGGCTACATCTGTTCCAATTTTCTACAAAAACCCAAAACCTTTTTTGGGTTCAAAGAGAGTCCCTGGTTGGATAGACTCAGAGACTCTTAGTTTTTGGATTAAATTCGACAACAGGTATTTAGAGTTTTTCCATAATCATGGTGATACATATAAAGTGTCTTATTTGTCGACTTGGACATCACTCAATGTGATCCCTTCGCTGTCCCACGCCAGTCCGTCATTAAATAACTAACACTTATATTACTGTTAAGCGCTATTACAAGTCATATGAACCCATTTTCAGTTACAAAAAAGGCTTCTATAAATGATAAAAATTCTGTGTATTTTCCTTCTTCAAGTTAGTGAATAGTAGCTGCACACATTTTATCTCAGGATTTATATTTTTCTTATATTCATTAATAACATTTCACGAGCATATTTTTAGTAATTCGCATCACTGCCGGCTTCTTTTGTCAAATATTTATAATATTGGACAATTTTCAGTGCCCAAACATTTTTGTTTAGATTTATAAAATATGCGTGCGTAACTAACTTCTGGATTGGAATGTATGGGTCGATGATCCTTAATTTATTATTTTATTTCAATTGAATATTCTTGATACCTTTTGTAAGCGAGCAGGACTCTTCTGCAGCAGACCGTGCGGAAAAACGTGACTATTAAACGATACCAGGTAACTGTGACGAGCAAAGTAAAAATATGTATTTGCGCTGCGTTCTATTGTTCGGACACATTGTCTTGCAGCAATGCTGAGCATGACTGTGTTAAATTCTTCTGTAAAAAAATATTCATTATATATTTCAAGTAAAAATGGGATTAGAGTATATTTAGATATATTTTAGTCAAAGGACAAAACTCAAAAATATAAAAAAAAATCTTAGAGAGAAATTGTAGAAAAGAAAAGAAAAGAAAAAGGTGCCAGACGTTTCGCAATATTTCCAACCTTCATTGAAAAAACTGAACACGAAATACAGAATAAACACGGAGTAAAAAATATGCCTATAATAGTAAGAAAACTAGTCATGCTTTGGTAGCAGGTTTCACTCTTGCTATCCTGGTAAAAAATGTATTCATTTTCAGCAGGGATCCCTTCTTCCTAAAAAAAGTACGAAGTTGCATGCTTTTAAAGCCGTTGTGCCTTGCAAAAATAGCTCGAACTTCGCCTTGCTACCATTGTAAGAAACTCTTCCTATTCGAGTATGAGTACTCTTACAAGAAATGTTAAGCCACGCCTACAGGCGCTTGTATGCAGGCGTGTCCTTACACCTCTGTTTTAAGAGTACTCATACTCAAAAAGGATGAGTTTCTTACAACCGTAGAAACGCGAAGTTCGAGATATTTTCGCAAGGCACAACTGCTCTAAGAGCATATGACTCTAGTAATAACGGCATGCGCTTGATTCTTTTGTAGTACCTATAAGACATTTCATGTTAAAAATGTTTAACTTAATGCCCATATTGGTAGAAATTCATACCAGTTTCGCACAGTAAGTTCCGTGCTTAATATTAACAGCTTAGCTTAGTACAACAGTCTGATTTTTTATCCGTGTGAGGGGTGTGAAAAACGTATTATAGTTAAGCTGAATTCGGATCGACCTGACAACTCAAAAAAAGATTTCATTCTCTGCACCATGCTCTTCATCTATTTCAAATTCATTCTCTTCTATTTTTCCTATGTGCACTTCATTGCCTAAATGAAAAATAATTGCTGCAATGTGAAAACAACAGCGACGGTCCTGTAACCGACCTTACAATTGCAGCAACAACCTTTTATGGCATCTCTTCCGGTTGCATTAATTGCATACCATACATAAGAATGGTACCTTCTGCTCTTTCTGTGCCGCGATTAAATTGTAGCTGGAACGCACGTGAGTGTACCTTCTCTGTGAAATGCACGTAATGCTTCTACTGAAAACTGTGAACTATTGCATTCATTGTGCTCAAGAATATAACGTTTTGTCATTCGTAACTGATGAGTACCTAGTGTGATCATCTTTATATAATTTAAATTGCGGACTAAAAATCTTTCAACGTCTTAAGCTACAATCTTTTGCCAAATCACCACTTTTCTATCTAATTCTTTGACTTTGTCTATAAAACTGTTTTCTAAATACCATTTTCTGACTATTTCCTGCGCTTTGAGCAATTTCGAATGCATCATTTTTGTCACGAAGAATTGGTTTTGGTCGATATTCTGGATGATTTTTGAGCTACTTGGATTTCTTTACGTGTACGCGTGCGATTTCGGGTCGTGTGCAGTAGGGTGATTCAAAAACCCTTTTTTAGAGGGACCCGACCCCCCCCCCCCCCACGCCATTTCATTCCCAATCCAAGAAAAGAAATTCCCTAATTTTTGTTTTGCAATTTTAATTTTAACAGGTGCCGGTTTTTACTTGAAGTTTCACATGTAAAATGCATGGGGAAAATCACTTTTTTGAGTTTTTGGAATAATTTTTTAGGGTTTGGGAAAATGTGACGGAAAAATATAGAGGCTTCTTGAGAATTATCCAACGAAGAATTTCATGTATCAGACATACAGGTTCGACACCCCTAACACACCCCCATGAGTCCCTGAAAACTACCCTTATAACCAAAAATGTCAATTCTTCATGAAATCGACCTTTTGAGCACTGTATTCTCGTCTTTTCTTTACTTAAAATTATTTAGATTGGTCTATTGGAATATTCATTGACATGGGTTAATCAAGTTTCGATGATTTAAACAATTGGAATTTGTTTAAATAATTTTTTTTCTCAAAAATTCGTTTTTTTTCTATAAAAATGATTACTATTGGTTTTGTGGAATCCTATCTTTGAAAATTGCTTTGTGTCGTTGGTGTCAGCGTTAGTGTCAGCGTTAGAGTCAGCGTTACTTAGTAGTTCTAGGCTTGGGCTTGTAGATTCGAAAGGGTCGTTCAAGACGTCATCTACGAGAACTTTTTTAAAATTCAAGTTGTGCCAACATCCAAAATAACTACTAATGATCAGTCGATGAAATGGGTGCACCGGGTCGCGCACCAGGTAGTTTAGCACATATTGTACAAGAAATTTTTTTAAATTTAAATTATTTTAACAGCAAAAATAACTACTAATGATCAGTAGACGACCTGAGTGCACTGGGTCGCGCACCAGATAGTTTAGCACGTATTCTACGAGAACTTTTTTAAAATTTAAATTGTTCCAACAGCTAAAATAACTACTAATGATCAGCGGACGATCTCAGTGCACCGGGTCGCGCACCAGGCAGTTCAGCACGTATTCTACGAGAACTTTTTTAAAATTGAAGTTGTACCAACATCCAAAATAACTAACAGAGGTGAGTCGACGACCTGGTCGCGCCTGGTCGCGCACCCAGGTAGCTTATCACGTATTCTACAAGACATTTTTTGAAACTTAAATTGTGCCAACAGCCAAAATAACTACTAATGATCAGTCGACGATCTCGGTGCACCGGGTCACGCACCAGGTATTTTAGCACGTATTCTACAAGACATTTTTTTAAATTTAAATTATTTTAACAGCAAAAATAACAACTAATGATCAGTCGACGAACTGGGTGCACCGGGTCACGCACCAGGTAGTTTAGCACGTATTCTACGAGAACTTTTTAAAAATTCAAGTTGTGCCAACTTCAAAAATAAGTACCAATGGTCAGTTGACGATATCGGTGCACCGGGTCGCACACCAGGTAGTTCAGCACGTATTTTACGAGAACTGTTTTAAAATTCAAGTTGTGCCAGCATCTAAAACAACTAACAGTGGTGAGTCGACGATCCCGGTGCACCGGGTCGCGCACCAGGTAGTTTAGCACATATTCTACGATAACTTTTTTAAAATTTAAATCGTGCCAACATACAAAATAACTACCAGTGTTGAGTTGACGATCCGGGTGCACCGGATCGCGCACCAGGTAGTTCAAGACGTCATCTGCAGAGAACTTTTCAAAACATGAATTGTGGCAACAGCCAAAATAACTACCAGTAGTGAGTCGATGATAAGCATAAGGCGATCTCATCAACGATGGGCCAGATGTGTTCATTTGAACTCGAGATGTTTGTTTCCATAAGAAGCTTATTTTAAGTCTATACATGTACAATCAGTGCCGGTCTTTCCAGTAGGCTAAGGTAGGCTATAGCCTAGGGGCGCGTCATTGTGGGGGGGGCGAAATATTTCGGGCAAGTTGTTTCCAGGGGCGCCAGTTATGAATTTAAACACAGCAGCATTTGAACTAGTCGCATGCCAGGTAAAATGTCCCTCGCAAATTGCATGCCACTTTAGATTGCTAATCCCGAAACAGACGATCATAAATCGGCTTCACGGAATTACCAATGTAAGGTCGTCCTAATCTCTGTACAACCTATTTCCCTATAAACGGCAACATTTCTTTCAGTACCGCCCTTAATGACCTTCTTTTCATGGGAGTTACTACCTTCAATTTTGTCTGTCTCTTACTCCCTCATACTTTTCCTACTCTTGTCTTTTGGAGATTTTTGATTCCAACAAGGAATCAGTCACTCTTCAACTGTCGTCCTGAGTGTATCCTTGCTCGGAGAATAAATTATACCATTATCCGAAAGTGCAATTTTATTTTTCGATTTACCCAATCACCAAAAAAATATTTAATTATTTTTTTTTGGTTTTCTAAGTTAGTGAATGTGTGTAGAGTGAATTCCTGTACAAGTACACCTTGCACAGGCCAAACAATGTTCAGTAAACTTAGTGGTGCTCAGTGTAGAAAAAAAGCTAAAGAAAAAAGTGAAAAGGAGGTGAATTTTCTCAAAAAAGTGCCCAAGTTAGATACTTTTTTTCCAAATATTTTGAAAGAATTGCCTTGTGAAGATAAGCCTGATGAAGCTGGTCCATACCACAAGATAGAAGAAACTGAACTAGTCGAAGATGGTGATAAGCAGAGGGATGAACCAGTTGCAACAACTGTGATTTTGGAACAGAAAGAATATAGCAACGAAGGTAAATAATTTTATAATCTTGAAGAATGTGCTATAAATTTCAGAGTTTTGCTACAGCTTTCCTAGGTCATGCCAGAAGTTGAAGCCGAGATACAAAATTTCAGAAATACTTGCAATTTTCTTATAATTCTCTTGTGGTATATTCTTTTCAAATGGGCAGAAATATCTATATTATGATTTGTTAGGCGCTTAGTTTAATAGGCGTTGTAACGGAATTTTAAAAAAGTGTGTTGCTCCTTTTTTGAACGAGTAATAACGTTTCAAAGTCAGTGGTGATTTTCAATAGTACTTTCGATGGTCGTATCGACAATTTCCGATGGTAGTGTAGTTTAGAAAGAAAACTGAGGTTTTTCTTTCAATAAAAATGAAGCTTAGGGTGTTTAATTTAAGAGCCCTGAATATGAAAGTGGCACCTTTTCTTGTTTTCAAGAAATTTAATTTTGAGTAACCTTATTTTCTTTTATTTTTCCTATGCGCGAGAAAATTACGACAATTTTTTTGAAAATACAGTTAATGTTAACAAACAACAATATGAAAATAGAAATTAAAGAAATCTGTTGTTGATTTTAGAAATTCTTGAAATTTGCGAAAAACAACATTTTTGAATTTGTTTAATTGAGGCACCGGATTGCAGAACTGCCTGTGCGCTCGGCCCTTCTCGGCTCAGTAGGCGGTAGAGTGGGGAGACTCACTGAACGCGTTGATCGAGGG
>CAKNXH010013984.1:0-23059 GCA_932178445.1 Andricus quercusramuli
AAAAAAAAAATAAAAATTTACAATCAAAAATGAAATAGTTAAATAGATTAATTTTCGACCAAAAAAGACGAATTTTCAACAAAATACATTAATTTTCAAGTGAAAATATCCATTTTTAACACAAAATGAAATAGTTGAATTTTCAGTTAAGAAAATTAATTTCCAACAAAGTAGTTAAAAACTATTTGAATTGCCTATGTAAATTACTCCGAATTTCCTGGATTACAAGTGGATAACCGCGGATTACCAGTTCGTATAACCGAGCGGTCCAGAGGATAACCAGAGTTGTTTCCCCCTCGCTGGGAATTTTTCGAACAGTATCCTCCGTTGAATCGTTTATTCATTTCTGAAAAGTCTGCCTCGCAAGTTGATTAAATTCGTGTGATCGCAGCATCGTGAAAATAACCGAAAAAAACCACGACTAGTTAATCTCTGGCTGTGAGAACAAATTTATGTGTCGTTGATGGTAAAACAAAGAGGAAGGTATAGTAAACAGGTGGTTTGAGAAGGAAGCAGAGGAATATTGAAGGTAGTATCAGGATGGTACCTTCGTATGTAGCATTGTGGAGGAGAGAAGATGAGGAAAAGAAAGAGGATGAGGAGAGGAGGGTCCAAGGGGTTGGAGGTACGTATCCGTGTTTCCACACTGGAGGTACATCCGATGCAAGATAGGACGCGTCACGACCTCAGCTCAGTGCGCTATAACTGATATACCGTGTAAAGTACGTTTAAATGTATCCGTGGTCCAAAGACCACGTTATAGATTTCACTATTGACGGTACTTTATGCTCTGGTGCCATACCGGTGGTCGCATTGTTCGCCGTTGGCCCGCATATGCAAATTCGTCGCATATCAATGCCCAGCGTACGTTTCTTACTTATACACGCGATTTCGCCAGAGCCAGGCGACGACACTTCTTTCTTCCCTTTTAAATTCCCTCTTAAACTCTGCGCGTGACTCTGCTTTCTTCCTTTTCCAAGCAATTTGTTTCTCTCTGCCGGTGTCGATCGTGCCCGAGCAGCTTCTTACAAATCGACGAGTTTTGTTCTAATAGGATTATAGAATTAAAGCTCAGTCTTCGTGTGCCTTTTGCAAGCCCCGCTTATGTGCGAACCATTATTAGCCCGCACGCGATCCTCGCCATACGCCACGAACCCCACGAGATCAGACCGAAAAACCTGTTTGCATTTGATGAAAAGACAAACCTGCCATCGTTGACCGCAATATTTGACACACAACAGTCAATCATATTATCAGATTATATCGATCCAAGAGCTATTGATACTAGATGCTTTGATTTCTACTTCCGTGTGCTGAAATCACTTCTGCGCAGCTGTAAATGCCGCATGATAGTACTGCGCATGTGTAATAGATCTCTATACTTTTTATGTCAGCGCAGTAGCTTCTAATTTCAACTGATAGGTCTGAGGTACCGCTACGAAAAGATCTCTGGTAATCCGCTGGACCGCACGGTTACTCGAGCTGGCAATCCCGTATAATCAGAGTAATCCAGTGTAATCCGGCGTAATACACTCGCAATCTAGAGTAATTCAAGCAATTCAGGGTAATCCACATGTAAATAGGAGTAATCTACTTGTAATTCGAAATAATCTAGCTGTAGTCCAGTTCTCATCCGAAGTTAATTTAATTTAATCCAGTTCTAACCTGGAGTAACACAATTATGATCCGGAGTGATCTAGAGCAACCCACTTGTAATTCAAAATACGGAGTAATTCAGGTTATCCACTTGTCAACCAGAGTTAATCAGGTAATGGGTAATTCAGGTTAATTTCATTAACTGCAAATTTAACTATTCCATTTTTGGTAAAAAATTGATCTTTTTTAACTGTCCTTTTCGGTAGAAAATTAATCTTCGTTGAAACTGCATGATTTTAGTTACAAATTCAATTATTTAGTAACAAATTAATCAACTATGTAAGAAATTAAACAATTTTACTGAAAATACAAAGTCAACATTCAACTGTTCTATCGAAACTTCGTCTTTTTGGGTTGAAAATTTAATTTTTTTGATAGAAAATGCATTTCGTCGTTTAAAAATATAACTATATTGTACCAATATCGTTTTCTTTTGGTTAAAAAATTTTTTTTTTTAACTAAAATTTCACTTAAAAATTTAGTTTTCTGATCGAAGATTCTTGATTTTAGTCGTGTTTTTTATAGAAAATTAAGATTCTTCCATGAAACTTCAACTATTTTTGTGGAAATTCCAATATTTTATTAGAAACTTGTTCATGTTATTGGTTAAAAATTAATTTCTTCAACTCAAAATTTAAATTTTTTTTTTCGAATGTAAGTTTATTTTTCTGTTGTTGAAAATTAAACTATTGGGTTGAAAATGCACGTATTTTTTTTAAATTCGCTTTTTTTTGGCAGAAAATGCATCTTCTTCGTTGAAAGTTCAGCAATTTTGTTGAAAAGTAATTTTTTTGGTTGTAGTTTCTTCATGTTAGTCGAAAATTCATCTATTTGGTTCAAAACTTAAATAAAATGATTATTATTATTTAAAAATTCAACTAGTTTGTTGAAAATTCGTTGTTTTTTTTGTCGAACATTATTCTCACACGTGGAAATTTAACCACTCTATTTCTGGCGAAAAATTGATATTTTTTAGTTGAAAATTTAACTACTTGGTTGAAAATTCATCTTTTTCAGTCGATAATTCCTCTTTTTCGGTAGAAAATTAATCTTCTCGGTTGAAAATTCAACTATCTGATTAAAATTTCATCTAATTTGTTGAAAATTCAAAACTTTGATTGAAAATTCGCGTCAGTTAGTTTAGACGATGTACTTTACCATAATTCTATATAATCCACAGTAATCTTTGGTAATCCAAAGTAGTTCTGTACAAAAAAAACTACGCGGACTACTTTAATTTTTAGTTTCTACTCAAAGCATTCTTCACCCTGTGACAGAAATACTTGTTGAAACTAAATACAAATGTGCAATCGGTGAAATGTTACCCTCGCACCGGTGATGTTCTTTCGTGACACGACTCTGCTAACTCTCAAGCGTCGCGTGGAATAATTTCCCGACGAGTTTGCACGGGAATTGTAGATAGAGATGTGAAAATACGAGAAACAGTCGCTCTTATGAAGCAGATCTAAAACTGGATATCTTAGCTTCTGAATATCTTTTGAATTCCTATTTTAATTTCAAATTTTAATTGGCAATTAAAAATTTTAATTTCAAAGTTCAACACAACTGTTTAATACATCAAGGAGGTATTTCACTCCCTGGGTACATAACTGTACATAAACACTAGTCTCCTAACATTAACCTAAAGCTGGTCGAAGAAAGAAGACGTGCCTCCTACGTGTATCCCTCTATTCCTCGCCTACGTGTAATCATCGAGTCATCGATCCTGGATCTGTTCTTCACTGGTGGTCAAATTTTCTCAATAAATAAGAAGCAAAAATCACGTAACAAATACTCAACAGCAAACCTTTCCGAAATTAAAAAGAATAAAAATGTTCTTCCCTTTTTCGGATGATATATATAAATCTTTTTGGAATTCACAAATAATTGTAGACCTCCATTCTAAAGTTAGCAGAGTTGAGAACCCTTGATAAGGCCCGCCTTCTTTCTGCAATCAAGTTTTCAGAAATCTATTAATCACTCCTAAGCAAGACTTCCTCTATCTTTCCTTACTATTCATATTCAGGACATTAACGCGAATGATCTATAACGATCTCTTGCTAATTCACATCTCGGAGATATTAATTGAGTTTGAATGTAAAGTCGATCTAAGATAAGATGAAATGAAAAATCTACTTAAAGGGCTGGTTTTCAGAAAATATGAGTTGCTCTCGAAACATTAGAAGCAAAATAACTGCTATTCCTGATGAGTGAAATTCTCTAATGGCTTTCAGAAACAAGTTTGCTCAATATGAGCAATCATTCCGCTAAGGAATCATATCACCGAAGCAATAATTTTCATAAATTATTCAATAAGCTTATCACCTTATGAAGAACCAGATTCTTAGGTATGATCATTATACCTTCGAGTTTTTATTTTTTCTACTTACCATTTGAAGCTCCAGTGTCTTTGATCGTCCCAACAACTGTGTTTTGAGCCACATTCTCCTTAACTATAAATGTGTATCTCGGCCTATCGCATATCGCTAATCTGTGACCAGCAGATGATGCTGTGATTTTGACTTCAGCATCAATCGAGCTCTTCAGACCCGCCGCGTCAGTCGCAGTCACGTTTAGTTGATGCACTGGCGACCTCGCCAGAAGACTCGACCGGACCACATGAATCTCTCCAGTGCTCCTGTCTATGCGAAAGATTCCAGCTTCGTTGCCACCTGATATCCAGAAGGCAACCTGACCATGACCAGCATCTTGATCTGTTGCCGCGACTCTCAAAATTGCTCCACTGATCGTCTCTGTATTCTTTAAGGTCACATTGTAACTCCTCGGATTAAAAATCGGTCTGTTATCATTTACGTCTGTTATCTGGACTCTCACGATTGCTGTTGTACTCAAACCTCCTGTAAGCAAAGAAAAATATTTATTACACTGTCAAGTATTTTATAGCATAAGCTAGATACTAAAATTACTATAAATTAATTATTATTAGGGTCATTAATCTTACTAAGCTGATTTATGATCATCGCTCGAGCAATGCTTCAAAATTCTCAATTTCCACATCAAAATACTAAAGGGGAATAAATTACAGACAAGTAAAAATGATCCATTGAATCACGCTGTTTTGGACCTCCAAAGTCTAGGAGCTTTCTAAAATTACGGGGTCTAAGTAAAAAAGATAGAAGCTACTTTGGAGTCATTCAGCCCAAAATCCTCTTATCGAGTCAAATAACGTGGATGTATTAGTCGCACAGTAGAGAAAGAATCGACGAGGTCGCCCGGAGCTGGTCGATATAAATCACCAAGAAGAGTTCCCCGGCCTTTTTTTCGAAGCCAATCAGCCTCTTCTCGGTCTCTCTCACTCTCCTCCTACCGACTTAGTGTTATCTACCTTACTTGCTCCACGCAGCAGCAAAGGGCTTTCTTACCCCCATGCAAGGCAATATGTTGAGCACCATATTTCAAGTGAAAAATTTCGTCGACCACAATCGCAGCATCTGCTCTCGTTGCAATGAGATTAAGGCGGTACCTGCATTAGAAGTAGATCAAGATTGGCTAGAAAGTAAAACCTTTCAGTCCTGCAAGATTTATGGTACAGAGGCCCTTTGTGAGGCAGTTAAAGTAGTCACTAATTTATTTTAGACTGGAGGTGTATGAACATGCTGTCGATTTTTTCTAATTATACAAGGTAATTTCAACCAAGCCTTGAGTGATCTATCTATACATAGAATTTGATATGCTAAATGAAGCACAATTACATTGAACGAAATGAAATATTTTTTTGAAATGTAGAATTAATGTTGTAATTTCTGGATAAAATAGAAACATACTTTAGCAAGTAAATATATTATTAAGGGCCGATGAAATATAGTGAATTAATCAATTCGTAAATCCTACTTTGCGGCAGAGTAAGCCTGTGAGGTATGTTAGTGAGAATTCAGCAAACATGAACTACCGTGGTAGAGGGTGCTTTAAGCAAGGCTTAACGCAAGTGTTAATATTAAAGACAGTATGTAAAACGGGTAATCCGATGTTTAAACGGTTTACATCCGTAATTCATAGTAATGTATGGACTCGGCTGGCGGAGCTCCAAGCGTGATATGATTTATAGGTACGTGCGAGTGTCATTGGAGTCATGCGTCAGAGACCAACCTGACCAGACCAGCCAGCAGTCCTCAACCCACAAGATTTTCCCTCCTGCTCATTCAAATTGCCATTTTTGACCAGATAACACAGTCAGACAAATTTTAAGAAAAGTTACTCACAAGCAAAATGTAACTTTCAAATTAGTCAATTGGTTTTATATTCCAGCACAATATTCCGACATTTTTTCATCAATTCCATTTTGGACAATTCTACTGTAATAATAATTATTACAGACAAAGATCTTGGAAGTTTAGCAGCGTTGTATCGTTATCCCACTCCGCGATAGAGCCAGTGGATACTCTCACACTTAAGACGCATAAGTGCTTGTAAGTATTATTCGCACGGCGGCGTCGGCGGCGGCGTATTAGCGATATTTATCGCGATGCGTCGGTCAGCATTCCCTCGGGCAACCCAATGCCCATACAAACCGACGGCAAGCGCTAAGCGGCAACGATCACTTGAACAGTATAAATCACCTGTACATTTTTGTCGCCGAGCGTCGCCGCGCTTGGCGCTCACGTCATATCCGCCGGTGGTAATCCCCTATCCTATTGTAACGTTATACGAAACCGATAACAGGTACCGACCGGACAATTGTATCGATAACGAGCGACAATTACCGAAGGTCCTGTTTGCAAACGGCGCATGCACAACAATGCACGACTTCCAATTTCCCCTGTTCTTGACACTTCTACATCCAGTCTCCTACCCTTGAAATCAGTTCACATTTATTTCAGTAAACTACACTGCTGCGCATCTATAAACAGCACGTAACTCTACTGCCCAGCTCTAAGTACCATACAAACTTACTGCGCATACTCAAAACACTACTGCGCAATATTCACATGAGCAATTATGAATTTACACTTCGATATTTAGTCTCATGGAATCAAGATTACTATCCATCGTACCGAACTTTCTCAAACTTTGCACATAACCGTTTCTCGTATCTTTTACTTATCTCCAAAAAAATGAATTTGCTAGAATTCTAACCTTCACCTGAGTAGTAACAAACAAAGTCTTTAGTATGCACAACCTAAACCAGAAAGTCGTTTCAAGAACATATGCATAGCGAAGTTGAAACGACTAAACTCATATGCATAATATGAAAACTCAGACCATACGCATAATATAAAGTCATGACTCCCACAAAACAGCAAAAAACACGGCAATCTTATTCCGTGACCTGTAATCTTACTCCGTGACGTCTTCAGAAAATTTTCATAAAATCCTACGTTATCCAATTAAAACAGCTCAAAAATTGTATTCAGTCAAGTGGAGAGTAAAAGTAGACTCGAGAAGAGTTATATTCTAAACCAGTCATCGAATTTCTAATGCATTTGGTCTATTGATTTATGGAAGAACATGCAGCCAGAGTTGAAAGCTCCGTGACCAACCTGTCTACGAGCCTTCAATGTGTACTCAGCGTAAGGAAAGCTCGGTTACGGGTCACCTAGCTGGTGGCTGGTTAACTTTCTGGTCCGACGGATCAATGGACTTCAGTCATTGTCCTACCCATAAGGGCAGACTGCACAGTCGTTGGAAATGGGCACAGAATACTTGCGACATAAATCATATAGCCTATTACAGCGCTACTATAGATCCTACCTTGGCGATAACCACCTCTTCTCAGGCCTTCCTACGAGCTTCTCACTCTCTTTCTTCATCTTCCCGGCTACTTCCGCTATTACTTTTTGTCGCACTTGTGCGTACTAACCCTCTTCCTTTCTAAATGTCTACTTCCGTACAATTGAGGAGTAACTTAGATTTAGACTTGAGTAGCTTTTAAAAAGTTGCTCTATAACTGTCAACATCAATTGTTAGGGATGCAGCATGGTAGGACAATATAATAAAATATATAATAATACTGACCTCTATCGGTAGCAATAACAGGTAACTCCAGATAAGAAGCAGATTCTCGATCAAGTGGAGATTTAACACAAATCTCTCCAGTGTCACTTCGCACCAGAAGCTGTTCACTGGCAAGCTTGCTCGCCACCAAGGTGTAGTTAACCATAGCATTCACTCCGCAATCCGGATCCGTGGCTTGTACCTATAACAAAAAATCGATCGTCAAAATCTAAACGAAATTTATTCTCGAATTTATCCAAGTAGAAAAAGTAATTTCCGGCATCTTGTTTACACGGGAGAAACAGAAGAGGCAGCTTTGTTTAATTTCATTTAATGTTCCTGAAACGGGATATCGCGGACGGGAAGAAGGGCTCATTCATAATACACGCAATGACTAATTTCCGAGGGGCCAATATGGTTTTGTTAGGTGCGCTTTGATGGTGGACCCGGCCCAATGGGACGGACAGACGGATGGACGTGGGGGCGGTGATGGACGCCCCCGGCTCCCAGCGGTGGTTATTTATGGGGTAGTACAACCCCACTCTTAACATCTCGGGCCCGGCGATTCGGTCGAGTAGCTCAAGCTCTCTTTTTTCATTCTAGGCTCATTTATTTAATTTCTCTTCGGGAGGACTTGGCGATTTTTCTTTCGGGACTGATGTGCAACAAGAGAACAGATGCTCTAAATAAATGGAGGTGAAATAATCATCAGGGTTTATTCTCGCAAATTAATGTACTTTGAAGAGGAGTCAGAGAAAATGGTAAAGCAACTGAGAGGACGAGAGTTTAAGAGACAAAAGATAATAAAGCTCAAGTCTGGGAGAGATGATTTACAGACGCTTGGTCGAATAATTTTCCCGCCAAGACTGTTGCCACCTTGAAAAGAAGAAGTGCATTCATTGGTTGGAGCTTGTTTTACAGTCGAGAAACAGAAAGCCCAGTGGTGCTGGAATTCTTGGTCATCCTATGAAGAGGACGCACACACCCAAACAATCATGCTAATGAATTACTGCAGCCGTGTATCGGTGCTGATCTGCCGGTTTAATTCGAATCTGCTTCAGGGGTTTTTCTCCTTCGACTCCTCCTCGGTTGTGTTATATGACTTGCTTCTCCCTTCCGTCTTTACATCTTTCATTTAGCAGATCTTGTTTCAGATTTTATAGTCCTGGGTGACAATTTTCGTTAGGAGTGATAGTCGTATCAACTGATGATCAATGTTTGATTTTAGGAGCTATTTGATCTACCTAGCTTTATTGCAGATCTCTTTGATGGTGATTTTATTCTACCAGCAACAAGATACCAACACATCAGCACCATATCTATTCTTTGTAAGCTTACTTCTTCTGGCATCATCATCATATAATTTTCAACAATGTATCGCAATCAGCGGTTACTTAGAGGAATCAGTGCTTTCTTTGACTCCCGCGATCGAGATGCCTTACAGCCAGATGCTTTATATCGTAGACAAGAAAGGGAGGAGAGAGATGAAGCAAAAAGACGAGCAGTCTTACTCGCTATAGTGCTATTCCCTTGTGCCGCGGATACCATGAGACGCCATTGTTCCTCTGGTTTCGTTTTATGTGACCTTGGGCGGAATATCGATTTCAATCGGAGTATATACGGAATACAATCCAATGCGGATCCCCCTCGAAAGGCCGACCAACATCTGCTCGCGAGATCATGTACAGTGTACACCGAGAGCAAGGTTCTGTTCTTTCCAACGAAGGTCACCTTGGTTCTCTATTCGTTCTATTTTTCTCCATACCTCGCGATATATTTATGGTAAATCGATTTTCCTCCAATCCCAGACTCAAGTTCTTTTGAGAACAATGAACGAGACCTCCCAACCAATCGAGTTCGATTTCTTCATAACGTTCCGTTTCATGCAATTCCGCTTCGCCGCCGTTCTCATCATTTTTCACCTTTCAATTAGTTCCACTACATGCATCGAGCACTTCAATGTTATTATTTGAAGATAGCTATTAAGATCATTCGTTGAAAAATTAAGATTTAAGGATTTATGCAAGCAATGCCAAGAATTCCAGATGGTATTTATTCTTTAGAGAATGCTCCATATGCAAGAGGGAATAAATAGTTGAGGTCTTTTAAAGAATGAATACTGGAGGTTGTTTTTTTTTGTTTTGCAAGGAGGCACAATAGAACGACAATTATGTAATGTTTCATTCTAGCTAATGGTATGTATACCTGTTTAATATGGGAGGGGTGGAGGAATTAGTGATGCAAAATATGTCGACCTAATCCTACACACCATGACTGTCTTTATCCTTAGAATTTGATTAGCCTCAATAGCTTTCAAAAGTTCGGATACTCTTGCATAACGTGAACAACGCTGATAACTTCCCACAGAGAACTTGGTGATCTAAACTTCTGACAATATAAGAGCATTTGAATTGAAGAACACATCGCGAGAATGCTCGATAGTGAGACCGACATTGACCCAAGACCAGTTTCCGGTATCACATAAGCATACATACGGTGGCTGTCCACACGGGTTATAAAGTACGGTGTCGAGGAAGGTTCTCAGCATGCTCGCGCCTTTAAAGATGCGCAAAAGCTTGCCCCCCCCCTGCTCTTCTCCGTTTCGTTCCTCTTCATCTTCGTCGTCTTCCGTTGCTTTCCCTAGCGAAATGGCCGGTGCCGTTGAGCAGTGCAACAAGTACAAATTGTCTGGGCGCAAAAGTTATCGCAGTAAATCGCGAATGACGCAGCGCAGCACATTTGGTATGTCGACTTTTATGCAGCCAGAAATAAGAAGGTGATTCCTTTCGAGGTGGTCTAAGTGACAGGGGCACGGGGGCACACCATAATTGCGAAACCTGTATCAGAATATGCGGTGTCCCTCTCATCGTCTCCTGACGCTTTTAATCGCCGATTAGGCAAATCCTGTGCTTAATTTATCTACTTCTTGGATTTATTGTCGTGAAAGGGGATGCGAAATATTTTGAGAAGGCGGGAGTTTTTATGTGTTACATTGAACATTAGGGTGGTTCTCATCTATACATGGTTAGATTTTTTGAGCATCAAAAAAAATGATCTCCAAATCCTGAAATTAAAATTCTTAAAAATGTTCGTACTGATTTTTTCTTCATTCAATGTTACTCTTTTCCCGCGCAATGCAATACGTTTTTATACGCATAGAATCTAAATTTTATCTGATGTATAAAATATTTGACTTTAGTAATATAAAGTAGAAAAATTATAGATTCAATAAAGAAGACTAATTTCCAGCGCATAACACTGTGAAAACTAGAGATCTCTTTTTCACGATAACATTTTTTTTGCGTGTCCTTTTTTTGAATAAGATAACTTCATGCATCACAGAGTTTTGAGAATACGACATCATCCAACATTTCGGAATGATCCCGTGGACGGAGATATCGTATTGGTTACAATTGATCCACCTGCCAATGATCAAATGAACCGTCCCATACCACTATATAATGGATATGTACCACCAAACACTTCTGTTACTACTAGTGGTTGGGGGCATGCGTATTTAAGGCGGTAACATAAAAACTGTGATTTGAAATGGTGATTTTAGAAATAGCAAAATAGAACTTATATTCAAGTGCTTACTAGAATTCCCGACATATATTTTTTCGGTAACTTTAATGGATAATGGACATGGACCCTAAATACTTTCGTACTTTTATGGCGCGGTTACTTCAGTCTTGGAGTAGTGTAAGTTATCAAAAGTATTATACATATAGAAAAATTTCCGAAAGTCATTTTTTTAATCAACTAAATCATTTATATTTCACTCTTAGGATCTTGTTATTATACATATGATTCTTATCTCAATTTTTTGAAACAAGTTTTTAAATTATTTCTTCACTTGTTACTAAATATCTGTTAGTGCCCTATTTTCATACTTTTTAAATAATATTTTACAATTTATGGATTTGTATAATAAAATTGTGGTTTTCCATTGTAATAATATTTTCCCTAAATTTTTCCTAAATTTAATACAAATGTAAATGAAGTCATTTGCATACACGGAAGTTGAAGTTTAATATACATTAAAGTATGAATAGCTTTTTATTATTAAAGTGCAACGTACATGTGGAACTCTTTCCAAATTTTCCATGAATGCTACAAATTTAATGTGAGTACAGTTAATTGTGGGTTACGTCTGTCATTTATTTACGTAATTGAAGTTTTCGAATTAAAATCTAATTTTATTTTTGATTAATTGTAAGAAGGTATCATGTTTTATTATTAAGAATCGAAAATTACTGCTAATCTTACTTTTATTTTCTGTAAAATGGAATTATCTGACCGATGATCATGAATTTATATGAAATTTAATAAACGCGTACCTAAATAGCGATTTCATATGCTTGAGATATTAATTTTAATATACATTGGTATTTAAAATTTAATACTATTTTTAACAGTTTAACTGCAAATATTTACTATGAGATCCCTAAATAGATAAAACGTTATCTTGTACAATTTCCCATGTTACAGACGAGGTTAATGAGACAAATAGAAAAATAAATTATATCGTTTATGACATAATTTTAGTTTCACTACTCAATCATTTGCACATTTAATTTTAACATAATAAAGTTTATAGCATATATTTGCACAACTTTAAAAGTGATTTCATAAGAGTTATAGAGCACGATAAACATAGTATTTAAATCGACTGATAGTATTTGCCTTGAAACACAGATTAATTTGAAAAAGATTATAATTTATTTTCAATTAAACGTACCTATTCGAATTTTCAAAATGCTTAATGGGGCACAGAAGAAACTAAACGTCCTTTAAAATTCGGAACAATTTTGACAGCCTTCTATTTTGAAGTCAATATCCGTAACTAAAACCATTACCATACACTTTCCAAATTAGAATCATACATGCATATTGAAAAACCAAACCACCCCGTGTTGAAAAAGTACTTTTTCCTCAAAAACTTTAACACGACGAGCTTGAAACACGTATGGCGCGAAACTGATTATTTCATAGACGCAGGTCTTTCAGATAAAGCAGGCTCTCCTGAGGAACCTACATCAGTAGAGAGGTCTAATGCTTGGTCACGAAAGGAACATGCAAGTTCAACATAGAACGTGTACTCGCAAATATTACAACAAACGTGCTCGTTACTCCTTTCCTTTTTGAACTCGCAGATCTTTTTTAGCTTTTCTATCGTCTCTCGCTTTCTTCCTCATATTCTTGGGAGGGAGAAACGACGAGTGTGTGATTGCCCACACAGAAGTTTGCTCGAGAATTGTAGGTCCGTGCATGCACAATAGGGTACACTGCACTTGACGATCCTCGCACATTTACTTATGGAAACGGAATACAGATATAGCTAATTGTCCAACGTACATAGCTCACGTGATCGCAAATGTATGTGTGTTATCTTCCACGAACTACAAGTATGTAGAAGCGAAGGAAAAATATATACCTGTACAAAGTAGTTGTACGAGTCCTGCATATCAATCTGCGGGACAAAGGCAGGCTTACGCCCACGAAACTTCCGGTTGTTGTAATGTACTTTGATATTGATATCATATTGATATGTATGCATCAAAAATATGAAGTTCTTCTTTGTTAAATGGAGGAATTTAAACGCATGACCAACTGAATTACTGATGATATCAAGCCATCTATGATAGCATAAGTGTTAATTAAGGGGTATCTCTAATCGCTCCACTGGAGCAGTTCTCAGCAAGTGAAAAGCGTGTAATTCAGAAGTTGACTAATTGAATGAAAGGACGTAGTGCCGCGGAGCATTGTATTACAATCTCTAATTGTGAGCTATTGATCGGCATTCTGAGATAATCACACTGCTCAATTATGTTCAAGGCAGGAGCTGATAGTTATACTCTTATAGGGTATCGTCTCTAACGGTAAACTGTACAGGGAAAGAGAGAAATAGAGAGAGGCAGCAGCTCCGGTGGCAGATCGTGGACGACTGTCTGTCCAGGGAAGAGGCGACAAGCCGGGAATGTCGGCATGGCTACTCGGCTTACTCGACCAACGGACAGCTCTATCTGACTGGTTCACTGGGCAAAAACCAGCAGACGCATGGTCGCACGCGCGACGTTCGAAAAGTAACGACTGCGGGGGTCTGCACTCTAAAATAAAAACTCTGACCTTCTCTCCATGTTACAATCTAAAAGAGAAGCATTCAAAGCATCTCACTAAATAAATGAGCGAAACCACACGTACGATTGCAAAAAGTAAAATTGATGAAAGTGCAGCTGATGAAGATTATACCAACCCCAATCAGAGTTCATGAGCCTCTGAATTCAATTCGTAGCTTTCTTATTGAAAATTTAAATGAGAGCAGCTTTACTCCGATCAATGGGAAGTTCGCGAACTAATAAAGTAGAATATACAGTTATACGCTTGATACGTGCACCCATTCCTTGATACACATGTATTACATAACATGTGCATGCTTTTATGCTTACTTAATACCGCTTGGTGTAACGAGTGACCGCAAAGGGAAAGGGGGAAATCTGCACAATGCCACCAACCCAGCGAACTCTATAGAGCTGTCAGTCACTGCTTCGAGTCTCCGGAGAAGTTATCCCAGCTTACCACTTGCCTTCCTTCTTTTATCTCCCTCACTCACATCTTTTGATCTTCTTCCCTGAGGCAAGGAGCCACATATTTCCTGAAGCTGATTTTCTATATACATTAAATATTCGACCTTCGGTATTGCTTGGATCAGTATTATTTATGCACCTTCAGGAAGTAACTAATGTGCCAGCAGTGAAGATATATTGTTTGATGATGACAATGACCCTTTAATTTCATGTGAAGGCCTCAGCTATTCAGACCCAGATGAGATGCGATTGCAAGTTTTGTGACACCCACTCTCGAGTCTAGATTTAGAGTCGGTTTAAATAATCTAGATCTCCTGAGGAGTCGTGCAGGGCGAGAGGTATACAAATCATGGGAGCGATGAAGTAGACATGTGCAATTAGTTGGATCTTAAATAAGAGGGTTGTGGTCTCGGAGAGAATACGGTATCCTGGCAGGGAATCCGTATATAGGGAAACTAGGAAGTATGAAGACGGTGCTCTTTCTTGAAGCAGCATTTATTCAGCTGCATGCTGTTCCGCAATGTATCTGTCTGTTTGGTTTTTTTTCTCTGCATTGTGCACACTAGGTAAGATACAAATGTAACTGCTCTTGCTCCTTAGCTCATTATCAGACTAGGAAGAACTTGAGTTGTCTTATTTCTGCATGTAGAAGTTAATGATAAAGGTACGTCTAATGCACAATCTCGATTTAGGTCTCAATGAAAAAGTCGTATAATTTTGTATCTGCTCTTCTAAAACCATTTTGCAGCCTATAAAGAAATAATAAATACATGCATCCTAAACTACGCCCCGAGACAGATTAATGTGCAAACAACTTCAAAGATGTTTCCACATCAATAAGGAATCACCATACTTTTCTGTTGGGTTGGTCTCATGGCAAATGCAAATAGCGATGCAAAACGTCGCGGCGTCAGGCTTATATGAATGTACTCAGCATTAGCAGCGCACGCATAATTACTCGTGAAGCGACCTGTGCGCTTCTTTTAACCTTTGCTCTTGGTGTGCGTGTTTTTGCCGCGGACCAGCAAGCAGTTGAGCGAGCAAGCGAGTCCACTCCCGCAAGCACCGCCACAGGAACCAGCCAAAGGGTCGGTGCCCGGTAATTGCGATGAGATATGGCGACCACTTCTCATTAAAATAGTTTAATATATATTTGTCAAGCTATCACCGCGACGTATGTCCTGCCATTTGTTTGCCCCCTTAAACCCAGCGCGTCGCTTTATTTTTCCTGAATTCGGCATCCGGCTAATGGGGACGGTTTGTCTCGTTGTCACCGACAGCGGACCGCCAAGTTACATATGCGCTATGCGCCCTTTTATAGGAGGTGCGAACCCCGATAAAAAGTCTATTAAAAACTTTCTTAAACTGGCCCTTCAATTCCACACCGACTCTGAAAGAATTCCAATCAAGGGGTATACCCAACATAAAGTACCTTTACATTTCTCCAAGGAATGCTATGACATTTTTAATCTGATGCATAAACTTGAATATTTTTTTCTGTTTAGAAATATTTTGTACATGTTGAGATACCTGGTGTTTTTGTAATTCAAGATTTTGAAGACTGATTAACAAACTGCTGGTTACAATGGTTTTGAGGGACTTTCAGAAGAATGTCAATGGATTTAAGAAGATGTAAAGTAATTTAAAGAGATTTCTGAAGACTAAAAAGGATTTTAAGGAAAAACAAGAGATCTTGAAAAATTACAATGGATTTGAAAAAATCTGAAGGGGTTTCAAGGGATTTAAAAATTTTAAGATATTTCAATGTATTTCAAGGGATCGCACTAAATATAAATCATTTCTGATACCTCAGGATTTATTGTGATGAAAACGAAACGACGACTCTAAATATTTCTACATCCTTAGATTCTTGGTGTCTTGTTCTAATTCAAGGTTTCCAAGATCGTTTAATGTACTGCTGATCTGGAATCAAAACGACTCTCTTCCATCAGCTACAATTTGATAGTCTCTCAGTAAGAGAAAAGTGTCTGAAAAATCTAAAACGGCGCACTCGGAGAGACCAGCTGATCTGAAATATGGCATGATGATAGAATGCAGAAAAATCGAGCCTCTGCGACTGGAATCGAGAGAAAAAAGGGTTCTGAAGAACCCGAGGGCCCTAAAGTTGCAGAGTCAAGTTTATTATTATTCGGTAATCGCCCACGCGCGGATCGATCTACACCCGTGTCCCATATGGTTAGTTGCGTCGCCGAGATGGGGACAGTTGGCGAAGAGGGTGAGGCGAAGGGACCAGAGGGAGGTTCCGCGTTCCTCGAGAAAGACTTGAGAGCAACGTGACCGGCCAACCGACCCAGCGCCACCGGCACAAGTCTTAGTCGGGTTAAGAGAGAGGTCGCCGATTAAGATAGCTGTCTGTTCTCCATGTAGCTCTCCTCTACCTTTTTAAACTTCTTCCTGCCTACTCCATCCATTGGCTGCTATTGCGATTTAAATCGGTCTTAACCCATTAACATTTACAAGACTTCACTTTGCACCGCCATCAACACGCTCACCAGATCAAATCCTCCACTCTTACGAATCCTAATCTCATTCTCACCTACAATAATTCATATTAAACCATTCATATTAACATTTGTACACGCAAAGTACTAGAAAATATATTAAATTAGATTTTTACTCTATGTATACCCTTTTCGGATTTCTACATACCTAAAATCCCCCTCCCAGAGGAGATCGTCAAACCAAAAGATTCTTTAGAGCACATCTCTTCCCAATTCCCCAACTCTCATGAAAAGGCACCAAGCAATGCCTCACGTATTCAAGCAGATTTTTATACGAAGCGGTCGTATTCGCCTGAACATTTGGTCAGAGGATTGGAAAACTGCAAAAAACTTAAACTCCTGAATACAGACGATTGCCGAGAGGCACGAATAAGTGAGAATCACGAAAAAATTGTACCCATTATTTTGATCAACGTGGTTGAAGACGGTTAGTCAATACGCACGGGTGCCCTGAGGTTAATTTTTTTCAAAAGTCTTGTCACTTCAGAAATCATTGCAGATCTTCATTCTAGAACATGTTTTACGTTCAAACACGCAATGACGGAAATCGCAGATAGCGCCGTTTTTTTTTAAGGCCACTTTGAAAAAAAAATTGTTCGTTTACTTATTTCTACATACAAACAGTACAGGGAAAATAATTTTTACAACGTTCTGTTTACAAAGTAGTATTTTTTTAATATACGTATACAGTCAATGTATATTTTTAGAGTAATAATTAGGAACAAAAATTTTTCTAACAAAAAATAAAAATATTACGTCACACATGATTACTATTGTAAGAACATATGGCTTTGAGTAATTGTTGATCATATTGAGCATGATTTGGTGAAACTTTATATCTACTCCACGTCGACAGAAAATCAAAATGGACTGATTCCATAGCTTGCTCACTATAAAATCCGAGACCTTTTTTGGTTACGGAACAAAAATCAACGACGTGGTAAAATAGTGCGTGCACTTTTGGAGTAACTGTAATGTTTAAATCCAAGTAACTGGTTTTAAATTTCTGAATGGATTGTTCATACTCTGTATGTAGTGCACTTCCAAAACAACCTTCAACAACATTCTTGAAACTACTCAATGCAAAAACGTATTTGAGACATTCTAGGTTACTTTTCGCTCGGAGAACATCAATTTTATTCAGCAAAATTTTGCAAGAATTTCCATTGAAGCCTGTACCACCGTGAGTAACTTCTCGTTTAACATTGCTCTCTTTGATCCAGTCGTTCGTTACTGACTCACATTCTGCTGACATTTTGTCAATCAGTGTGTTGACAACCCCGAGCATCAAATGCAATTCGGGTGGTGGAATCATATCCAAAATTCTAGTATTTTCATCGCCAGAAAATATTGGTGGGTGTATACAACTTTTGAAATCCTTGGCGTCTTTTTTGTTATTACCTTTTTCGGACCATGCTTGATAATTACTTAAACAGTTACCGATTGTGCGAAACTCGCCACGTTCTTTCAATCCGTTGTTTTTTTTATTAGCAAAACACCAAGTGCATGGATACATACTAGAGTGAGACATTAAACCTGCTAATATATTAGCCAACTTTAAATCCGTCGCAATCGTGATGTATGTACATTGATTTATACTGAGCATGTTCCACAATTGACACACATTTTCATAATTTTCTTGTGCACAGGGCGCTAAAGCTAAAATGAACACCTTTTTTACACCAGAATCTTTGAAGTTCTTGTTTCCAATGCCTTCTTGAAATTTGCGGCGTTTACTTCTACTTTCTAAATTAACTGTTTGAGTATCAAGATCTTGTATCGATAAACAAACTTTCAGGAATCCACCGCCCCCATCAATACCGATTTTCAAATGAACGTTAGAAACATCTCTCTTTTCTTTGATGTAACAAACAAAGTCAGATAAATTTGTGCAATGAATAATTATTTGATCCGTGCGCGCTAGAACATTGTTTTTCGTTTTGTTAAATGTTACTTTTGCAATTTTGAAAAATTCATCCACGCTATGATTTTTTTCAACGAGAATTCTTGTAAGACCTGGTTCAATAAGACTTCGTTTGCGAGTTGCTGCTCGAAGGTCCGCTGCAATTTCGATAGTTTTTTTGTTACTTAAATTGTGTTTTAATTTTAATTTGACCATGTCATCAGTAGTTATATCATACGTTTTGGAATTATTACTTTTATTCAGCGACTTTGCTGAACTATCATCGACACTTCTCGATAGAGTAGATATCAATCGCTGCTTTTGTTTTGTGTCTAGTTTATTATTTATTTCTTGCAAATTGTCCAACAAAATAGATTTAGTACAAATATGATGAATACCTTTTCGTATTTCACTGAAGCATTCTGCACATCGCTGAATTTTACCTGCTTTACTTTTTTTACACTTTGAGTAAGTAGCCTCATGTTTTTTCGTATGTAGGGTCCTAGCTAAATCACATAAATAGCACTTGCAATTTTGATTTGATCTTGTTTCTGTGATTTCACTTGAGAACTTTGAAAAATCTGGCAGTTGAAGATGCACTTTTCTGTTACAAGACTCTGACGTTAAAAAATAAATTTTCCTCTTACATGAACTACATAATGCACATGGCAAATGATCTTCAATTGAAATGTCAGTTTTAAGAGCACTGTTTAATTTTTGCAGTAATGCATCGTCAATTTTGAACATTTTATCAGTTTTACCAAAGCACAGTAAACAAATTTTATGTCTGTTTTCATCGTGCGTAGCAAGATGATCTTTAGAAAAAGTACACTGCATTTCATTACTTTTAATGCATAGAGATTAAGCAAGAAAAATTCACTTGACACACTATTCATCGACGTGAAACTCGTTGTTATTAGTTCGGTAAAACAAATGATACTAAATTTTAGAATGAAATAGCATGCAAAAGGACACGAGCGCAACTCTTTAAGTGTATTCTGTATGTTTTGATTTTTCACCTATATGTGAAAAAAATTTTTTTTTGGAAGTGGCCTTAAAAAAAAACGGCACTATCTGCGATTTCCGTCATTGCATGTTTGAACGTAAAACATGTTCTAGAATCAAGATCTGCAATGATTTCTGAAGTGACAAGACTTTTGAAAAAAATTAACCTCAGGGCACACCCGTGTACGGGTGGGATTAAAAATGACCCACAGTAGGTAACGTAGTTTATGGACAGCCCCTAAGACTGCAGCACAATTTTCAGGGCTTTCCAGATAAGCGAAAAAGAGATCAAAAAATGAATTTAGATTTAAAAAATACATTTGAATGATTAAAACTAAAGTGTAGCTGTTGCGTAAAGAAATGGATGAGGAAGTGGATCCAATCGCGTATTAAAAAGAAGGACTGCTGCGTGTGTCTTTCATTGAGGAACTCGGAACTTTCGTTTTTTTTTGTGTTTTTTTTTCTCATAGCGGGGGTCACGGAAGAGGCCGCAAGGAAAGGGTACAAATAAAAAGAGATGGAGAGAGAGAGAGAGAGAGAGGCAGAAGCAGCCCGAGAATCAAGCGTCACGCCTATCTTCGCATTAAGACGAACGATCGCCATATGCACCGTGAGCGTCTGCTCGCGATTATTGGTCCAGCGCACGCAACCTCCGTATCCCATTGCGACGATATGGATAGCCGCGATTAATAATCGCGTCTCCGAATAACGCATTTTTTCGCTGGTACAAACTTCACTGCCCTACACCCAGACACCTAATATAGCGAGATGAATTTATTATCGAGGCGGGAATGTCACGAGTTTTGCGTATCTCCCGGATTCGTAGGCTCACAGTGATGGAGTGGGTACACGACACTTGCGTGTGGGTGTGTGCATGTTTGAAAATCTTTTTCTTTTACTTGCAAGCCTTGTTACGGCGTGTTCATTAATAAGGCGAATTTGTTATCGATATTTAACTTTAAGATAACGTACATACGTACGGAAATAAATGTATAGTCAATAATTTGATGTTATTCTGAGGTAGAGGGGTGTGAGATTAAATACAGTGAGAGGGTTCACAATTTTTCTTTCGTGCTATTTTTTTGATCTGGAATCATGGTGGCCAAAAAACTTCATTGCAAAAAATTCCCTGATTTTTCCTCGACAATTTTTGATTTTTACTGACCATTAATATTCAAAGACCAGAATCTCTGCAATTACCAAGAGTGAGCTTTCAAGCTAAAAAGTGGAGTCTTTTCGAAAACAGTTGACTTTTAGGCCCGAAAAGATGAATTGTCAACCAAATAGTGGAATTGAAAAAAAAAATTAACCAAGCAGTTGAATTTTCAACCTGCAGAGATGCATTCTTAACGAAAATGTAATACATATTGATATTTCAACCAAACAAGATTTTGATTTAAGATAAAAAACGAAGGATTTCAAAAAGATTCAAAAAAATTCAAGAAACTTTCAGAAGATTTCAATGGATTTCAGAAGATGCAAACTAATTGTCAAGGGATGACAAAGAATTTCCAAAGATTTCAAGGCATTTGGAAGATTTAACCAGATTCTATGGGATTTCAAGGGATAACAATGAATTTCAAGAGGTCACACTGTACTAAAAAATATTTGAAATAATTCCAAAGAGTTGAATTCACCCGATTTTATGAAACTCGAGAAAAGACTGAATGATCTCGAGCGGTAACAAGCTATTTCAAGAGATTTGATAGTATTTCAAGAGACTTAAAGTTCTAAATGCAAAAAATGTTATTTTATTAACATTATAATTTCTAGGCTTTACTGTATAAGAGAAGGTGCTTAATTATATAAATTACCTAATTAATATCAGAAATCCGAAACTGGATTTCTGTTTTACTTCTTTTTATATTCTTTCCCAAGTTCGTTTGAATCTCGTTCTGTCGCCTGGGTCCTGGGATAATCGACAGGTGAGTCCAGCCGAAAAAGCTTATCATGATCTTTGTGCAGAGTTTCTTTTTTCAGTTTGGAAACCTCGCGAGAAATCTCGACCAATGAAGTCACGTTCACACGAGAAAGACACTCACTTCCGCTGTGGAACGGTTTTGTCATTCTCGATTCGAAGACGCGGTAATGTAACTTTCGAAGTACGCATTCCCTCCAAAAAGTCCTTTAATTGGTTTGCTTCCAGCACATGATCGCTATCGAGAAAAGTCGGCGAAACTCACTATTAAGTTCAAAGAGAAAGACCCGATTATTTCAAAAAAAGTATTTGATCCTTTATTTAATTTTCATTACATTTCTTATTATCAAAGTATTTGGAAAGTGGGTCCAACTAATCATCCAATATTCCTGACTCTCGTACACGAAAAACTTTAGAAATTTGAAACCATTTTTCGTACTCTAATTGCGGGTCTGGAAACTACATGAATTTCAGCCCAAAGAAAGGTGATAAATATTTGCCTAAATGCCTTTCTGCAAATAGAGAATGAGGAACAATGAGTAGCTTTCTGTCATTAAATTTCAAGGGTTCCAGTTTTTGCTCTAATTGGCACAAACTGAAAATGAATGATAATGACTGGATTTTTACAAATGGCAAGAGTAATGGCAGAGAAGGTTTTTTGTTTGGGATAGCAAAGCCAGTGTTTCAGTTTATGACTACCAGTTAACCTAATCTTTCGGCAACTGGAAATCAGCCTTCGTTAAAGAACTCAGAATACTAAAATTGAATTGTGAAAGCAAAATTACTTAATTATAATATATAATGAACTTAATAACATAGTTGCAATTAAGTTCAATCAAATCAATTGGAGGTTCAAAATGGTTCAAAAACAATGAATTCTTTTTTCATTTGACAGACTTCACAGCCCAAAATGCTCTCAAAACAGGGAAAATAGAGCGATTTTTCACGAAAATATGGTAATAATACGGGAATAAATGGTTTTTAAGTAAATTATTGTAGATACCATATTGAGTTCAACATGACAAGAATTTTCAACAAAATAGTTAATTTTTCAACTTAAAAACTGAATTTTTACGAAAGTAGTTTAACAATCAACCAAGTACAGTTGAATTTCCAATCAAAAAGATGAATTTTCAACCAATGAGACTACTTTTCTACTAAAAAAAATGCATTTTCAACAAAATACATGAATTTACAATCAAACAGTTGCATTTTCAACTAAATATATCACTTTTTAACCAAAAATGGAATAGTTGAATTTTCAATTAAAAAGGTTACATTTCAACCAAAGAAAAACGAATTATCGCAAAATAGTTCAATTTTCAACCAAGGAAATGGATCTTCAACTAAAAAAAATCATTTTTAAATAAAAAAGTTCATGTTTAACCAAGGCCAATGATTTTTCAACCAAATAATTTAATTTTATAATAAAAAAATATTTTCAAATAACCGTTTCATTTACAACCAAATAGTTGTAGTTTCAAACAAAAGACGCGAATTTCCAATAAAATAGATG
>CAKNXH010014007.1:0-23151 GCA_932178445.1 Andricus quercusramuli
CCTGAATCCATTATCTACGATTTACACTCGATTTCCAGGGCCCTTAACCAACTGTATCTCTAAGTAAGAAGACTTAAATTCCTTCAAAACTAGGAGTACCTTCGAATTGAATTGCGAATCAACTAGATTCTTGGCTAGTAAATTGCCACTATGGCTGTTGCATGTTGTGTGCCATTGATCTATCATCTTGCCCATACAGGTCATTGTGGAAACATTGTCACTCACAACTGCATAGGTATCAGCATGATATTTTTCCTTCGCGTCTTTCGTCGCTTCTTCTATAACTTCTTCTAGAGATAATGCGGTTTCACTTTTCTCAGTGAAATCCCACGCGTTTAGAAATAACCTTTATCCGTTTGCATTGTGAATTGTTGCTACGACATATTTTTTTGCCTATTTTTCCAACCATCCATAAGTAGAACACATTTTTCATTTTTCGAAAGTGCTTTATTTCTAATCGTTTTATTATGAATCCTGTCCAATATTGAGCCACTTATTATTTTTGCTGAGGGTGGTTTATAATTTGGATTTAATCGGTGAACAAATTTTCGGAAAAAGTCTGACTCAACCACAGTAATCGGAATGTTGCAGCAAAAAAAATCGCTCAAATCGTCATCAATACTTCTTACATCTGAATCCAGAGTTTCATGTCTTGCTTTGCTTGAAAGAGGTGGACTAGATGAAGAAGAAGGAATACAGTCTGTCCTTTCCTATAACAGAACACAATTTGATCAAGTTAACAACTTTAGGGATATATCCATAAATAAATGTTTACAGTTAAAAATATTGAATATAGTTTTATGAATATAGTTTTATGAATATAGTTTATAGTTTTTTATTATATTTACTTGATGGGCACTCCGTTCAGTTTCCACAGCTTCAGTTGTATCTGAACAATTATTACTGCCTTTTTCTGCATATGTCTTTTTACAGATATTTCTGTAAAAACAAATGAGAAACAGAGTCAGTAACTTCAAAGGCACATAAAATATCTACATTACTTTTTTACTATACACTACTGGAAAGAGAAATTTACCTTCAAAATTAGTTCAAAGACATTAAAAAATATTTATTATTTCCAACGTTTTTTAAATTTAAAAAACAACATTGAAATTTGAACTATTTTTACAATATCTTATAAAATGATCGAATTAGTTTCATCCTGTGCTCATTTTATAGAGAATTTTGAGAGCTTTCAACTTTTTCAGAAGACATAAAATCCATAATAATTATTAATTATTAGAAATTAAATATATTTAGTATTTACCTACCTCCCTAATAGCACGGAAAGTTCCTGGAACGTTCCAGGGAGGTGTAAAATGTCCGCCGCTTGGGAACGTTCCAGGAACGTTCCAAACATAAATTAACGTTATTGTTATTATTATCAAATAAAAAACGCGTAAAACGTAAGTGATAGGTCAAAATCGATGTCAATTTATGATACGGATATCATATTACAGTTTAGTATATGCGGTACTCAATATTCAAAAATGACATCCATTCTTACCTATCTCTTACGGTTTACGAGATAATTGTTGTTAAAAACAACAACAATGGAAGGTTCCCCTCAGGTCCCAGTGGAACGTTCCTGGAACGTTCCCAAGGGCGGACATTTTACACGTTGCGGGAACGTTCCTGGAACGTTCCAGTGGAACGTTCCGAAGGTGCCCGCGGAACGTTCCAGGAACATTCCGTGCTATTAGGGCTATGACTGACGAGACGCTTATAACCAACGTTCATTAAAATTTTATTGAAAAATAAACACTTCTCTTGATTTTGGTTTTCCACTTTAATTTTTTCAAAATAAATTTTTTTCCACGGAATTTCGACGTGAGGTTGTTTAAAATTACTTCTTCCACCTCTGACACTCATAGATCTTCATAGTTTTAAGTGTTTTAACAAATGCTATCAGCACTTAATTGTTAATGCTTAAAATGATAACCTGTCGCTTCAAAACTGAGGTTATGTTGATTCATAAACACCGCCATATTGAATATGTAATTTGTCGATGTTTGCTACGTAATCTACGTATATTACACAGAAAATGTAATTTACGTAGAAAACTTGGATTGACGCGTCACTTCGGATCCCTGGTTGCGAGTGGCGCAAACTCGCTGATGAGTCGGGCGAAACAGCAAGGAAAAGCTTAGTTACGTATAGTTTGGGAACCAGCAACGCGTGGCGCTAGTGCCACGAACAAGTGCTTCATGCTTAATCTGTGTGAGTGGGGTAGGTGGAGGGAGTGTGCCGTATGCATGAGTCGAACTGCAACAAATTTAGAACACTCATACCTGGACTGGTCTTTCCGAAATCTATTCTGGCTATTCACTTTCATTCAATATTTTCGTGAATGGAAATATTCACTGATACGTTTTTTATTTGAAACTTTGTATTTTCAAATTTTAAGTTAAAATTGAGAAACAAAAGAAATTTTATTTGAACGACCCCATTAGAATTTTTTGATTCGCCCATGAGACGAATAATTCTTTTCTCAGAATGATTAATTGCAATAGTCATTATTATTGCATTATTTAATTTCATACTTATACATTCTCTACTCTGATACTGATCTTTCTGCACTCGTGAAAAAAATCTGTATAATTCAGGTACAACTTAAAAAAAAACTTATAAATAAAAAACATTTTATCATTATCGTAGATACAGCTTAGCTCTCGGATCCAATAACTCACCTGACTTCCGCACTATTTTACAAGGTACATATTTCAGTCAATTTTTAATGAATTTATCTAAAAAATTCCAGACATTTTCTTCTTAACTATATGTATAGAAAAACTTTCTCGCTGGAGTTTGTTTCAAATCTGAAGTTGCCTCGATACTTTTTGTCTCCGAAAGTAGAAAAATGTGATCACCGATCGGCCTTAATTTTCAATTGGATATGATTAAACAAAAGGTTATTTCAACTTTTTATTATTTTGCAGGCAGTCGACAAGTATACTTTGTATGTGTTCTTAATTAGAAAAAGTTTCAATAAAATTTGTATGAGTTGTGATGATTTATGTTTTAATCACTTATTGAATATTAGGGGGAAAAAAGTTTCTTTTCAGTTTTAATTTTTATTCTTAAAACTTATTTTAGTACATAAGAATTCTAAATATGCCTTGCTGAAGTATAGAAGCCTATATCTGAAAAATTAATTTTGTGAATTTGAACATTCCCGATCCTTGAGACCCGGGCAATGCTTTTAGCGTTTTCGAGCGTCGGGCGAGTTTGAATTCGAGAGCTCAAGTGCAGAAATTGTTTCATTGAAACACTTTTAAAAAATGACGATTCCGATTATAACACAACATTCAAAAATATTTAAATTATAAGAGTAACAGAATCCTATAATATTAAATAACGAACTAATAAACGAGAAATACATTTCTTCTCTTACTTCTCCAGTAAAATATGATATACAATATATTTGGGGGTTTCAAGTTTTAATATTATTCGTATAATTCGGACTTATTGATTCGACAAAATTGATATTTATTAACCTGCACGTAGAAAGAAGAATATTCTCCAACAATTTGGGCTCTTGCAATTCTTTCATTGTTAATTCAAGGGGGAAAATTCAACAGCGTATAATGCACCATCAGGGGATTTCCCGATTAATAATTATTGTGACGTAATTCAATTCTTCACGTAATTAATACACGGCTTGTGAGTAGAAAAATGGATATTTTTATCAGAACAATAAAAAATCATATTTCCTATACTTTTACCAATACGGTGACGAAAGTTTCAATTGTTATGTAAAAAAATGGTTGCTTTGTTCAAATTTTTTATTTAAAAAAAGATCAGAACCGAAAAGGGAGAGAATATTCTTATTTGTCAAGACAACAAGATATAACGATCTGCTTTCTAAATATTTAATTGTTTCCATATAATTTTTACGTGAAAAGTATTGGAAATAATTCACATTTCACTTTCATACCTGCAAAGTTCTGAAATTATTACAGAGATTTAAATGCAAGGAAAATTTATTAACAACCCTCCCGTTTATTTTGTAATCGAAAATTTGTTATTGCAGAGTGGCAAGGAAGGTTTGAAGCACCCTATATATAGATAGGCCAATTGCAGTGTATCAACATTACCACTAAAAACAATAACTTTCCTTCTGAAAAACTGTTGTCATATTAGTCCACGCATCTGGTAATTTTTTACCGCGTTCGTTTTCTATAGCGTTTCACTGAGGGGTCCTGATGGGAATTAAAATTTTACGAACATGACTACGACGGTTCCCGAAAATATTTTTGAACAATTTTCCAAAAATCGTGTTTCCGTAGACTGCTTTCGTAAAATTTAGAAAATTCTAAAAAAGTAAAAAAAAAAAAAAAGAAGGAACTTCTTCGAATAATAGGCACAGTTGTAAGTCTCTGAAGAACCCTGACTTTTTTCAAACAGGCGGCTTAAAAACCCAATACTGAATTAATATTTGTACTTCAGAACCTGTTAATTTTATGGAAAAATATTCTTGATTTTAATTAAATTGTATGCAATTTCGAGTAATTCTTAAAAAAACAATGACCGAACCTTAATGTGTCATAAGTTATGGCCTCCCAAACTTGACCACTTTTGACGTATTCTTCAGAGCAAATTACTCGTATTCATTTTCTTCAAAATATTTCGTTTTTAGATAAATCTATGTTGATGATGATAGAGAAAAATTTTCATGTCGGAAATTATAAGTGAATGTGAAAAAATATCTTCCAGCCTTCATAGGTCAAGAGTGAGGACTCTTAAAAAAAAACATTTTTTGCTATTTTTAACCAGAAAAAGTTGTTTTGAATAGGTCGTTTGGTGAATATCCTACGAAAAACGGTAACGGCATTAATAACATGAGTAACAAACCGAGCCAGGTGAAAATACATTTTTTTCGTACAAGATGCCTGGACTATATTGAAATTTTTACATATGACGGAATTTTTCTGAACGTCGTTTATTTTCGGCATCTTCTGAATTTTCCTGCTGTCTTTTGCCTCTTTTTTCTCTTTTAGTAGCGTCAATAGATTCCCATTTCAATCCACGTGAAATTCTGGAAATGAGCAACTTCCGAAGTAAGGAAAGTCTGTGAACTTTACGCTTGTAACTGTATCAGTCAGGGAACTTCTTATCAGTTTCTTTCATGATAAATTCTTACATTTTTTTTTTTGAAATTTGAAATTTTGAGTTTAAACTGAATTCACAGACTTTTGTGCACATTCCTGAAGCTGCTGTCAAATTTCCCATTAAGAACTTATCGTTTACGCCTGTTGCTGTTGGAAAAGCTCTATAAAATTGTAAAATTTGATTCTGAAATACCGCTTGATTAGTGCTACATCTTGTAAACTTGAGACACCTTGTGCAATTTTTAAATTTTTTGAGTTTAGCGCGCACAGTAAACCCGGCAAAATAGTATAAAGCATTGTCTCCTAACGTTACGTCTGAACTGGAAACGTTATCTATGTCCATTGCAGTCTCGTCCCTGCTTATGTAATTATAGTCGATGGTCCATTAGTTCTGTATATTACTGTAATCGTCCGTCTTTTTATTTTCATTGAAATCGGCATTGATATTTCCGTGATCTTTTTTAGTATCGTCTGTAATGGTCAAAACGTGATTTTCTATCTGCACGTCGTTCTCGCTTGAATCACCTCCACCTTCCCTTTTTCCTGGATTTTTGAAATTACCATCAAGAACAAGGCACGGTGTGCCTTGACTGACTTTAACTCAAAAGGGCTTGCATATGCTGGTTTTTTTCTGAATATGCTTCTGGGATGCCCCACGATCATTTTGAGCCCAAGAAGAAAAAAATCGCTTGGGCCGTTTTTGAGAAAACTCTTTTTTTTATTTTTTTGAGGGGGTTAATTGACATATTTTAATGAAAATAATTTAAACGTGGAATTTTATTAGTACAAACCATTCAGTTTGGCATCCAAAAAAGGGCTACAGGTGCTGACTATCTTACGAGAACTGAAACCCTTCAATATTTTTGAAAAATAGTGAAAAAAGTCAGAAAAAATCAGTTTTTTTGAAAATAATTGCCTTATTCCAGTTCATCCTGTGTCCCAAAGACCTTAACAAGAATTAAAGTTCTTTAAATTTTCTGCAAAATCGAAAAAAAAATCGAATGTTATATCTCCAAAAGTTTTGTGAGTTATGGTCTTAAGAAGTCGATTTTCAGCGACTAATTTGAATGAAAAAAAATATGTATATAGTTTTGGGAAAATAACTTATTCCCTATGCATATCTGGTAAAAGTGACCCAATAATTAATTGAAGAAGACTTAATTTTTAGTAGATCTGAAAAAAGACATTGCTGTAGCTCTAATAGAACCAAAATTAAGGCCTTTTGAATGTGACCCTTTTTTTATGAAATTTTGTTGAACATCAATTTTATGAATAAAATTTATCGTTTTTCAAAAGAACTCATTTCCTCAGCGTTTTAGGTGAAAGTTGACAGTGAGTTATTAAAAAAAGACTTAATTTTGAGTAGATATAAAAAGAAAACCATGCTCTGGCTGTAATAAAACCAAAATTATGGCTTTCTGAATGGCCCTTTTTTATTAAATTTTGTTCAATATCAATTTTTAAAATAAAATTTATCGTTCTTCAAATGAACTCATTTCCCGAGCAACTCAGGAGAAAGTTGCCACCAGATAGGTTAAGGAGGACCTGATTTTTTCAAATCTAAAAAAAAAATAATTCTTCAGCTCTAATTTTCGTTTCTGGAGGATCAGACATGGAAAAATGTTTTGATCATATAGTGTATCTTGTACTTGAATTAAAGAAAGAATTAATTAATTTAATTATGAAGTGCAAACTTTTATTAACGATATTCTGAAAACATGATCGTGAGTTTAAAATGAATGAACAGACTTCATCATCTTCAATGCTCAGGAACTTATTTCTTTTTAAAAATAAGATCTTTTATTTTACAAATTGACAAGATTTCTATTTCGTATGTAATTTCTTAAAAAAATTATAATTAGCATAATTTCATTATAAAAGGATCATATTCAGTAGGCCATAATTTCGATGCGGTTAGAGCTGAAGCATTATTTTTTTAGATTTGAAAAAAATCAGGTCCTCCTTAACCTATCTGGTGGCAACTTTCTCTTAAGTTGCTCGGGAAATGATTTATTTTAAAGAACGATACATTTTATTTCAAAAATTGATATTGAAGAAAATTTCATAAAAAAGGACCATTCAGAAGGCCATAATTTTGTCATAACCTCTGTTAAGTTCTTTCCGAGTACTTTTGTGGCAAAAACGTAATTGTAATAGAATTGAAATTTGTGATGATTTTTTTGCATTAAAAGTAAGTGAGTAATTGATTAGTTGAAAGTAATTACATATCAAATGTAATTCATTATTATAAAAAAAAGTAAATGACGAAACAATCAAATAAATTGATTGTATCTAATGTTCTGTAAATAATTTTATGAAATAGTCAAATACGTTAAAATTAAGTAATTGAAAAATGAAATAGTTAATCCATTAAGTAACTAATTAATGGATTAAAGAATTATGTATTATTGGATTTATTATTTGAATGAATCACTGATTTCATGCATGAGTTTGTAATTGTTTTTCATTTTTTTTCTTAATAAATACGCATTCGCACAATAATCAAGAGATCAAGTGTTCGTACAAGATAATTGGTAAAATTTTCTAGAGTGATTGTATTTTCATGAACTGAGAAGACGGTGAAGTATGGAATTAAATGCACAGAGAAAGTATTCATTTAGAGATATTGTTACAAACAATTATTAAAAAACTATTTTCTTATCAGTGAAAAAAAACAACATATTACACACTTCCAAGCAATTGCAATAACTTATTTGCCACAAAAGTACTCAAAAAGTACTCAAAAGTGATCAAGACAAGATTTTATTATAAACAATTATGAAAAAACTATTTGTTTATTGACACAAATATATATCACATTTTTAGTCAATTATAATTATGGGCTTGCCATAAAAGTACTCAACAGTGGTAACGACAATAGTTTGTTATGAACAATTATTGATGCAAATATTTTTTTATGGACAAAAAGCATATTACGTAGTTACTCGGGATACAAATTTCGAAATATAACCGTAGTTCTACTTTACGGTACGTTCCGGTGCCTCTATGCAGGAAGAGTACACTTTCCAAGGTCATATCTCGTGATCTATTAAGGCTAGAACTTTGTTTGGAACTTACGCTAAATTGACTCCACTTTCATTGGTATTTGCCAAAAACAAAACTACTCCGTTTTTGGACAAAAATTAAAAAAATGTAATTTTTTGAAACCTCGCAGTTCCCAAAATAATAGGACTGAAAGATTTTTTTTTGAAATTTACATAAATTTGTGTAGACTCTAGTTCATCCACTGGCATCATCAATGGAAACAGAGCCTGACATCACGATTTATTTTGAAGAAACTAAAATCCACTTCTTTGCCTGTAAACAAATGTAAAAATGGTCAGCTTTGAGGGGTCATAACTTATGACAACATATCCACAACATGTGCAGAAGAAAAAAAGTAGATCCAAGAAACTTTGTTCTAGCCTCAAGGAAATGTAGAAGATTAAGTTTCTTTGAGCTTAAACATTATTGTAAAGCCATAAAAAGTGGTCCTACATCAAGAATATACTTTATTGTCCGCGTATTCGTATCGATTATTCATGATTTTATATTAATTCCTGTTTCGCGTATTTTAAAGTAATTAGTTCAGAAGTAAAATATCATACTACTAAAATTGCCAGTTTTCTTGCTGTACTTTTCTTATATGATGTTGAATAGTAAAGGAAATTCAAAAATTAGTTATCAAAATTTCTTTTTCGAATTTACTGTTGGGCATTGAAAGAAAAAAACTTTCAAATCCGTGCAGAATTGAGGCCTGCGAAATGATAGAAAATGTTGAGCAGTATATTCCGAGTTTAAACCACTGCCTTGAAAAATTTTTGATAATTATATGAATATCAAATCCGTACTTTCGACTTTTTCGTACAAAATCCAAGTTTCCACAAAAGAATATTATTTGAAAAACCATCTATCACCGCGTGCATTATTCCTGGTGCATACTTGCAACACGCAGTGAACGTCTGCTAAAAAATTGAAGGAGATATGCAAAATAACATCCTAATATAACTTTAGTTAAATATTGCATATGGGGCATAATTTCTGAAGTGTACCCACCTCAAAAATGAAAGTTGTCCTATCGGGCTAAAAATTGGCCTAATTGTAGTCCTATTAGATAGTACTCCTCACACCAAAAATTAATTTATTTTGATGATCATTTATCAAAGTGGAGGGGGTACAATGTATGGGGTTTTCAAGCAAAGCCTTACTTTCAAACGTTTGTAACTTTTGTCCTGTTGCCTGAAACAAAATTTCACTTTGAATATTTTCGATAGATTTTTTCACAAACTTTCTGGTGGTGATAATTATTTTTAAAAAAAGTCAAAATTTGACCCAAATTTTTGAAAATCAAAAATAAATTTGACTTTTTTTCAAATTTCGGCACCTTTTTTTTCTTCAAAATAGTTTTAAAAGAAAGCTGAGATTTTTTTCTATGAGACCTCCAATTTTCAGAGTGGCAAATTAATTCGTCTTTGAGTAATAGAACGATACGTAAACAAGATGCCGTGATACGGTGAGTAGCGCGCTATTTCCCCTAGTGCGCTCAAGCCGAGAATCTTTGTGCAACTCTTAGGAGCCACTTTTTAAAGTTAAGTAATATTATATGGTAATATTATGTGTCTTCCTGTTCGATTTTTTGGCGATAGTTTCAACAGTTGTTTTCTTTGCAGGCCTCTTTTGCGGTTTATGTTTTTTGCCATTCGAGAGGATGTCGTATTTCTCAGAGGAAGAAAACTTCTTGAGTTGAAGTTTTCCATCTTGAGTGGAAATGAAAGCGTGGTACTGTAATGTACCTGGTATCGTGACAGCTTTGTCAAATCTGGCTTTCAGTAACTCGGTGGCTAAGGCATGATTTTCTTTGCTGCTGAAAAAAATTTCGGTTTCCTTACAGTTACTCTTTGCCCACTGAAACAAAGCATGGCGAGTGAGTATGTGATGTTTCGGAGAACATTGTAAGCTTGATCGTGCTGCTTGTCTCTTTATATTCGCTCCAATACCATCACATGCACCCTTACCATGAGATGTACCATGGAAGTGCCATTTAGCTTGGATACCAAAATCTTCTTCATGGGCTTGGAGATTAACAAAGCTACTCTTATTTTTAAAATGTTGCCCTGCACCATCAGTCAAATAGTAGATTTTCTTTGGCCTGAAATGAGTTTTCAAATAATCTACTATTATCTTTTGATACTCGTGAACAGCTACCGTGTCATGAGCTGAGTTATCAGATATGATTGCGATACTTACGTCCTTGAGTTCTCCATCTTTTTTATAATAAATCACGACAGTGAATATTGTAGCTTGGTCGTGATTTCAGTGGAATGATTGCGCTGCATTCTGAATTATGAAGGCGTAATTCTCAGCGAAATCGAAGCAAATCAAGAACTCCCCAGGCAATAACTTTTCCTTCAGGTTTTTGAAAAAAGATGATTGCTCCTTTGAAATTAAGTGATGAGTTTTTAATTTCAACAACCTTTCACAGAAATCATCTACGAATTCATCAGTATCCATTGCCAAAGTCTTTAGAGTACATCTGTCGGTCTGTAGCCAAATTTCAAACCTCACTTCATTAATACAATGTTCATCAAAAGCTTTTGTGATGTTACCTTTCAAGTTTGCAGTACCTGGACAGTTTTCACACTCTCCTAAATGACAGGAACTTGAAGAGTCAGGACATACAATAGCATCCAGGCAGTCGTGATAATTTGTGAGCACCATGTCAGTATCCTCTGTTAAATGTGGAATATTTATTTCATTCAACATCAACTTGACACTCTCATGATGCACGCGAACGTACACATTATGTGTGCCACTACTTCCTTCTAGAACACTTATTGTACCTGCATTCTCACTTATAATTTATAAAGTATATTCCCAATCAATTTTACACTGATCGTAATGCAGGCCTTGTTAATTCATCCTGGCAATGCAGAGAGCCGTTATTCTAGTAGCATATAATATTACTTAAGTCGAAAAACTGGCACTAAAGCGTTGCACAAAGATCCTCGGCGTGAGCGCACTAGGCGAAATCGCGCGCCACTCACCCTATCACGGCATCTTGTTTACGTATCGTTCTATTACTCAAAGACGAATTAATTTGCCACTCTGAAAATTGGAGGTCTCATAGGAAAAAATCTCAGCTTTCTTTCAAAACTATTTTGAAGAAAAAAAAAAGTGCCGAAATTTGAAAAAAAGTCAAATTTATTTTTGATTTTCAAAAATTCGGGTCAAATTTTGACTTTTTTTGAAAATCGTTATCATCACCAGAAATTTTGTGGAAAAATCTATCGAAAATATTCGAGGTGAAATTTTGTTTCATTCAACAGGACAGAAGTTACAAACGTTTGAAAGTAAGGCTTTGCTTGAAACCCCCATAAATTGTACCCCCTCCACTTTGATAAATAATCATCACAATAAATTAATTTTTGGTGTGAAAAGTACTATCTAATAGGACTACAATGAGGCCAATTTTCAGCCCGATCGGACAACTTTCATTTTTGAGGTGGGTACACTTCAGAAATTATGCCCCATATGTGCGTAGAAAATGGAACTTGTACCTTTGGTCTTCATCATTTTTCTGATTTAGACTGCGATGGAAAGTCACTCCCGATGGTGTACCAGTTTTACTCGTTGCGTTATCGCAATTTTTATAACAACACTTCATATTCATCAATTGAAAATTTTATTTTGATTTTGAAAATTGATTCTGTCAATAATTTAATTTCACTGTGCTAAGGTTTTACGAAAACGATGCTGAAAACTAGAAAGATGTCTTTCGACTGATCTTTTAGGTACGACGGTGAATTTTGATGGTGGACTTTACAGTAAAGGTTCAAATTTTTCTTATCACGTACAAGAAAGTGAAATTGCTTAGAAAATAGGTGAGAAAAAAATGTTCTTCGTAATAAATCGGCTACCCTAGTCAGGCGTCAATAAACCCAGGTCAACACGTCAAAATAGATCCATATATTCCAGCGGTTAAAAAGTCAAGTTCTACAAATTTTTTAAAAATTTTTTCCCCAGAAAGCATATGTATCTCATATGGTTATGCGATTTCAACATGATTCATAACTAAAAAATTATATGCATATATTAATAAATACTATATTGGTACAAATGTCTACAAACAAAAAGTTTTGAGTTATGACTGAGTAGTTACAAGTTTTTTGAATAAAAGTTATTGAAAGGTAGTACTGAAAAGATGACAAACTAATATTATCATAGAAAAAATGTTAGGAAATATGATTACCATAAATTTGAAAGAATGATTCAATAAAAAACATAATATGTACATTTTCCATGAAAATAAGGGATCTATTCGCCATATATATGCAAAGACATATTTTTGTCGCAAATGGAATGAGGCAAAAATTAATAATAATCAATCATAAATTGGAATATTTATAAGCGGTATACAAAAAATTCCGAATCTCAAATTGCATTCTCGATTTTTCTGTTCCCTTTGGGTTATAAATGAACCACGTGGAAAGAGACATTAATTAGATAGAAAATGCGGCTTATTGAAAAAAGTAATTTTGGATCATCAGTCTCTTTATAAATTATGTATACTTAAAGACCTCTCAATAAGCGATATCGATAATCACAGCTCCACAAAAAAATTGAGAAAATTACCCCTGGAGTCTGACTATGTCTATCATATCCCAGATAACAATTGTGTACGCACGATGCGCGCATTGTGCGGGTTATCCCGCACGTCGTGCACGCATATGGTCACACAGCTGCGACATCAATTGATGCACACATAGGTCGCACGTCGTGCAGGCACAACGCGTGCGGGCAGATTGCACGCACGAAGTGCAGGTTTAATGGGAGGGTTAATAAATAATTTTTATGACACATGCATGATTTCAGCCCTTTTCGACGCCTATGAAGGGGGGCTAAAGCTCTACTTTTTACTCCCTAGGGACTGAAAAGTGACGTCAGAGATGAATAATGAAGATTATGCATCTATGAGCTTGCATTTTATGATTATCAGCCCACTCACGTTAAAAACTGAGAGGAAATTTCGGTTGCAGATAATAGAATTTTGCTGTTATTTATGGAAAGTTACCATATGTGCCTGTAAAATTACCATAAATTACCAAAAGTTTTCATAAATTTCCGGAAATTTATGGAAATTTGTAAAAATGAATTTTGGGTATTCCATGGTAAGTTACCACATTTACCTGTAAAATTACCATAAATGACCGATATTTTTCATAAATTTCCGGAAATTTATGAAAATTTTTAAAAATGAATCTTGAGTATTCCATGGTAATTTACCATATTTACCTGTAAAATTACAATAAGTTACCAAAAATTTTCATAAATTTCCGGAAGTTTATGGAAATTTTTCATAAATTTCCGGAAATTTATGGAAATGTTTGAAAAAGAATTTTGGGTAAGTTACCATATCCACCTGTAAAATTACCATAAACTACCCGAAATTTCCGATAAATTTCCGGTAATTTATGGCAATTTTTAAAAATGAATTTTGGGTAATCTACGATAAGTTACCACAAATCACATCTAAAATTACCATAGATTAAGTTAACATTAATTTCATGCTTTATTATACAAAATCTAATATGGACTGAAATCATGACTGTATTTCGAGAAATGCCTGAAATCATCCATTTGTTATAAAAAATATCTTATGCGCCAAGGGGAGAGGCACTTTTTCTCCCCCTAGGTGCATAATATACTATTATTTAATCGTTTTTAAATGTAAAATAACAAGTGGTAAATGTATTTTATGTCGTTTATTATGTTATTAAAGTCGTGCTACACACGAATCTATTTTAGAGTGAAAATTGTACCTTTCATATTAATTAATTCATACAGCAAATATAAGATTCACAATAAAATAGTAAGCACCTAATATATCAAGATAAAAATCTCATTTTTTTCATATTAATTGCAGGACTTAAAAATAATGTAATATAACTTTGAGAATCGTAATACATAATTAATAATTTTACCAACATTTGTGAGCATGGAAAAAAGTTGAAAAAATCTGAAATATGCTCAAAAATCCACTACAGCTAAATTCTGAAAAATCAACCCGACCATTCTAAACTTGAATTAATAATGAAAATAAGTTTTTATTAGACGATACTAAGGAGAAATAAGTATTTTTATATGAAACAATTATCATTTCTATTGAAATGCTACGCAACATTCTCAAGCGAAAAAGTATGAGGTTATGATTACGCAGTTAGATAGTACATACAATTTTTTATGTGTACATACCGCTAACGCAGCATGATGCAAAAGCTCTTATAAAAATCTACAATAACCTCAAATCCAAGAATTCAATTATGGATTAGATTGTGACATATTTCATAAAATGGATAAAACTAGACACAATAACAGACGCCGGGAGCAGGAACGAAACAATGACTTCTTCTTTGCAAATTGAGGAAAAATGACACATTACGCACTAGTCAAGCGAGCGTTTAGCGATTGTATTTACGACGCGTATCGTTGATATACATCAACGATGTGGCGGTTTAGTCATTAGTTTTTTAAATATTTTTAATATTACGATAATTTTTAAATTTTTATGATATCAAATTTACGTCATCCCCGGCCATGACGGTGCCTACACTATGTGCGTCGCATAATATCAACACTGCGTGACAGCGTAATGCGACGCATTCTGCTCGCACTCTGGTGCCCATCGCTGGAACGAGGCACGTGTTGGCAAAATTAATGAATTTTCGCACGCCCGACATGCCTTGCATGACGTGCGGGTTACATGCGTCGCACGATTGTTATCTGGGATGTTTTCAGGGTCGCTGAATCCAAATTCGGGGTCCATTTAGCCCCACCACGTCAGGATTTTCCATAACCTTAAAAAATAGGACCAAAAACCCAATACATCCTTTATCCATTGACCACTCGATCCCAATAAACCCATAATCCCTTAACACCTTAAACCCTTGAACCCATAACCCCATAACCTTAAAATGTCATAACCTTAAAACCTCCAAACGTGGTAAAACAGAGACATACACTCAGAGAAATGTCCTCTTGTGACAAAAGGGTGTTTCTTGAAGTTAATGGAATTTCCTCTGAAAAGTAAGGTTGAGAGGATTTTCATTTATCTTAACAGGAATCCTTTCGCAGTGAAAATTTTCCTTATGCGACTCACTTCACCTAATCTCGCAGCCTAATCTTTGGCCGCAATGGAGAATAAAGCTACAAGAAGTCTACGAGATTTTTTATTCTACATGTACACGATGAGCCTAGTAAATCAAACACATTTTGTTATGTTTGTGGTACTTATGAACAATCCAAATCACGGAAAAATATCAGTGACGCTGTTATTAAGGCATATAAATATTGTTTCGGATTGGAAATGTCGAATCTGGACGCAAATTGGGTTCCACATGCTATTTGTGGAACCTGTTATAAGATGTTGACTGTCACAATACTAAAAACTTATCACAGTTGAAATACACTGCTCCTACATTATGGGGCATGCCTGAATCTGAAGAAGACTGTTTCTTTTGTATGACGGACACACGGGGTTACAGTGCTAAAATGATGAAACAGTTCGTGACAGCTTTGGATAAAGAAGGTTAGTATTTTGAAAACATAGCGAGTAGAATGCCGAAACTAAGTGAAGTCAAGTTAGAGGCAGGAGTTTTTGATGGTCCACAGATCCGAGTCTTCTTCAATGATGCAAATTTCACAGCCCACATGACAAAGAAAGAGAAAGCTGCGTGGATCTGTTTTCGCGAGGTAGCTCAAAATTTTTTGGGCAATAAGAAGAGCACAAAATATAAAAAATTAGTAAGAACTATGGTGAAAAACTATCACACATTGGGCTGTAATATGAGTCTAAAGTTACATTTCTCAGACTCACATATCGATTACTTCCCAGGAAAACTCGGCGATTACAGCGAAGAACAGGGAGAAAGGTGTCATCAAGACATGAAAGATATGGAGAAACGTTATCAGGGAACATGGGGTGAGACTATGATGTCGGACTATTGCTGGAATTTGAAAAGAGATGCAGACAGAAATCATAACCTGCATTCACTCCGTAGATCTTTTGAAACTAAACAAGTTCGGTACCATAAAAGGTCTAAAGAAGATAAATAAAGGTAGTATCTTCATTGAGTTTCATTTTTTATAATTTAGTCATCCTTCTACATATAGTCAATTTATCTTCTTGTTATTGTATTTTTTCTATTCGTGTGAGGCAAGGGGAATATACTTTCAAAAAGCACCCTGAAGAGTGAGAGGCAAGGGGACCTTACTTTAATAAAGCACTCCGAAAAGTGTGAGGCAAGGGGAACATACGTTAATAAAGCACCGCAAAGGGAACAGAAGCCTACTACGTCCTCGTCGTTGTTCCTGGGTTCGGCAAAACTTAGGTTCTCTCGACGAAAGTTTCGTTCTCACCGGGTTATGGGCTTTCGTAGTTATGAGGTTATTGAAGAATGTGAGATTAAGGCTCAAGAGGCATGCATGGCTCGAACATACTGTGTTCCAGGGCTTCAATACGCATATGTCTCAATGGATAAAGGATTTATTGTATTTTTGGGCCTATTTTTTGAGGTTCCCCACTAAAAAAAAAGTCAGGAATCGTCACGAATGGTCAGAAGTTCTGACGATTCCTGAACATCCTAACCATTCCTGACGAGTCTGACCATTTCTGAAGATATGCTAATTCACATCCCATCAGGTAGCTCATCGGCTAGGACCGCAGGTAGGCAACCCAAAAGGATTAAAAATTGAAAATAATTTTTTTTTAATGTTGCATATAGAGATTTAAAAGTTAGAAATTCAGAATCTACGGGTTTCGACGATTTCAGATACCTAAAAATTTTTCTAAAAAATTTAAAAGTAGATGAAATATAATGTATCTTGTCAAGAGAAAGAGATATGTCAAAACGGACAAAATTTTCAAATTCACCTTCCGAGTCATTCAATATATAAATATTATTAATTAATTATGAGTAAAAAGAGAATATTCATAAATAAATAAAAATTAATAATATAAATAACCAGGGAAATATAAAAGGGATTAGGTTTTATGTCATTCCATTCTTGGACCCCTAATAAAAGGATTATCCTTCGAACCCAAGCTCTGACGATTTCTGAACATTTCTCACGAATTCTGACTTTTCCTGACGATTTCTGTCGAGAAACTTAACAAAAGTGGTCAGAAATGGTCAGAAGTCCTGACTTTTTTTCTGACGATTCCTCACTTTTTTTTTAGTAGGGTTATGGAAAATCCTGACGTGGTGGGGCTAAATGAACCCGAATTTGGATTCACCGACCCCGAAAACATATGATAGACATAGACAGACTCCAGGGGTATTTTTCTCAATTTTTTTTTATGGAGCTGTGTAATTCACACTACTTTATAACAATTTTCTTCGCATATCTCCCTGAAAATGCATAATTAGAAAAAAAATTACGATAAAAAATCATTTTGATGAGTCGCGTCTTTTACATTCCCCTCGTGAAAAGAAAGACCAACTTTAGATCACATTTAGACCAGTTTCAAACCACGTTTGGTCTTTTTCCGGTCTTTTACCTTTCAGCCTAAACTGAGCGAAGAATTCCCCAGCGGTTCGGGTTTACACCCCAATAGTTGGGGCGGTTTCTCTTTTTGTCTGTTTCACACGAAGGATTGGTGCGCTCGCACCAATGAGTCGTGCAAGCACCCCAACCATTGGGGTGCTCACTCGAAGCAGTAGCGGCCGAACTGGTGGGGTGCGCGCCCCAATGGTTGAGGAGCTTGCACCTATGACTAGGAAGATTCGAGTCGTCCGCCGTGTTGGATGTTGCGCGTTCGACGTTTGCGCATGTTCGCTAATGGCCGCAACTGATAAACATATCAGGCTTTTCCCGAATATCACTGTTTACAGTTTATGTCAATTTTATTATTCATGTGCGAGATGTCAGTGGAATACAGTGTAAACTAGTTATCTGGTTTTTCTTTGGATAATCGTTAACGAAGGTTCATTAACGAAGAATTATTTCTGCATATATACAGAAATAATTCTGGAGAAAAAATAAGGTTTTATATTTCTCTTACCTTTGTTAATGATTATCCAAAGAAAAACCAGATAACTAGTTTACACTGTATTCCACTGACATCTCGCACATGAAGAATAAAATTGACATAAACTAGAAACGGTGACATTCGGGAAGAGCCTGATGTTTATCAGCTGCGGCCATTAGCGAAAGTGCGCAAACGTCGAACGCGCAACATACAACGCGGTGGACGACTCGAATCTCCCGAATCATAGGTGCAAGCTCCCCAACCATTGGGGCGCTCATTCCACCAGTTCGGCCGCTGCTGCTTCGGGTGAGCACCCCAATGGTTGGGGTGCTTGCACGACTCGTTGGTGCGAGCTCACCAATCCTTCGTGTGAAACAGAAAAAAGAGAAACCACCCCAACTATTGGGGTGTAAACCCGAACCACTGGGGAATTCTTCGCTCAGTGTATACCTGCATCAATTTTAGGGCATTGAAATAGACACCACTCTCTCTGTTAAATAAGGATAGCTGTCTGTATCAACAGACTAGCTATACCTAAAAGTCCCGAAGAACCTGGGATGATTTATTATTATTTACGAGATCTAGAAGGCTTCAACCAGTTGCAGTTATATTTATGGAACTCTATCTCTCCCTCCATCTCGTCATCTCTTTCTGTTGAAACTTACAAGAAAGAGCGCCTCCTTTACAACTATGACTCGTGATGAGCCTAATACCCAGATAACAATACGTGCCGGCACGCGATCGGCCCGACGGGCTGGAGACCAGCGTGCTTGCTAAATGCATGCGACAGGCCGGCAGAGTCGGAATGCGACCGAAAGGCGGACAACGGCAGGCAACGGTCCGGCAACAAGCGGCGAGGAACAACGGGCCTGCGATTTACACGACCGCTGCAGGCTGATAGTGCGAGTAGTTTGGGATCAAAAACGCGCATGCGCGTTTCGGATCAGCTGTTCTTGTCGTATTTCATCTCGTGTGGCGTTCACACCCGTGAATTTTCGCTCGGATGTGTGCGATTTGCAAACAATAATTGTTATTCGTTCCAGATAAAATAGAAGAATAAGTAATCCACTTGTAAATGGAGTAATCCAATTGGAAAACGGAGTAATCCACTTGTATAACGGAGTTATACCTTTCATCGTTTGCGGTTTTTGGTATTGTTTTGGCTGTGTGTGGAACAAAAAATTTGTTAGCAATTTTTTGCTGTCGGTGTCCTTCAAATCAACAAAATTAGCAAATATCACGAAAGGTAGTGAAATTCTGCATATAATAATATAAAGTTCAAGTTGAAAGAAAAATGTCAATATTATAAAAAGATATTTTTATAATATTGACATTTTTCTTTCAACTTAGACTTATTATACGCAGAATCTCGTCATTACCTTCCGTGATATTTGGAAATTTTTATTTTATTTACAGAAGAAAAGATTTTTTTAATTTTAATCTACTCGCACACTCAGTCTGCATTTTACCGGATGGTAGCCTGCATTTTACCGGATCTAGTTCCTGCATTTTACCGGAGCATGGCCGGCATTTCACCAGACCGCGTGCGCCCGACTTCGTGCGGGCCATATAGACATCAATGGCGCGCGTATTGAGCTGCGCATGTACCGGCAGCTCGGTCTGGTCAATCGGCCCACGTGCCTGCTCATAGTATGCTACCGTGCCGGCATTTTGTTATCTGGGTAATGACGGGATATTGGGGGTTCAAACTGCCGGGACAAGAATATACCTGCCTATACTGTGATCTAAAGTTGGTATTTCTTTTCACGAGGGTCTGGATACAATTTTGCGTTATAATCTGCTTTTTCGAGTCAAATTAATTTTTCTGTAAAAACAGACCAATTCATTTCTCCTTCCACGTGGTTCATTTTTAACCCACAAGGAACAAAGAAAATCGGAAATGCACGTTGAGTTTCGGAGTTTCTTTTGTTCAAGCACCCCTCATATTCATATGCTGTTAATTTACACGGTGGTCGGGAAGCAAAAAGAAGTCTGCTTGAAACGCCTAAGAAAAGTGAATGCGGCATGCACTTTCTGGTACCCAGGAGTGCTTAAAAATCGTTGAGACAAAATGTGAGCAGATCACAAGAGTCGTTGTCATATGATTTGTAGAGAATTAAATTACCTTGCGAACGAGCCCTATAACTTTGAAAATATTCATTGGTTACTGGGATAGAGCGCATTTCAGTAGGCCATAAATACCGAAAATCGATTTTCGGGAATAACTCCTAAAAGATGTATCTTATCACTTAAGTACTTCCTATATGATTTGTAGAAAATCTGATTACATTCAGAATGAGCCCTATAAGTTAAAAAAATATTTATCGGTTACCGAGGTAAAGCGCATATTAGTGAATTCAATCAGTGAAAAAAATCGGTGTTTTCGAGATAACTTCTCAGGATTGTATTTTATCCATAATATGTTTATCAGTGTTGGTAGAGGACTCAATAACCTTTAAAATGAGCCTCTGAAAATTTGCAAACGTTGAATAGCTATCGAGGTAGAGCGTCTCAACGTGGACCCTTTTTGACAATTTTTCACGAAAATCGTTGAAAATCAGTTTTTTTTTTAATTTTTCATGTCTTAAGGTCTAAAATAAAGTTGAACCAAGATCCGAAAAAATTCTATTCGCATGTAAATCATGGACTGGCCCCATATATTTTTTTGTCAATTATATTTCAACTCTTGGACCATAATATTCTCTCAAACGCGAATGAACTATAAGAATATGACTTCAAATAATACCATACATGAAAAAAATGATGCATTCCAAGTTTTAAATATGAAGCGAAGAAAATTCAACGACTGCATCTATCAACGTCTTTCCACAAGAAAAGTCTGCACTTAAGTTGATCTTGCGTCTGTTCCAAAATTTGAGGAATTCTCGGTGAGCGGACTCTCCAGACGGTTCAGGCCACAATCCTAAGCCATCTGAATTACTAAGTAATTCAAGCGATTGCTCTACATGCTTCAGCAGGATGTGCATTCTCAATGTTTCTGTTACATTCACTGATAGAAAATGTTTCGACAGCTGATCACACTGAGAAAAATGGATTATACGAACTGGATAATTGAATTAAAGAATAATAAACCGTATAGAAAAGTATATTAGCGCGTATAAGCTATAATATTTTCTGATATATGAAGATGTTACCAAATATAATCTCTGGATATTAAATTCTTATAATCGTCAGGCATTAAATTGTAACATATCAGATTTTAAAATATCCAGCCGTCTGTGTAGTCTCAGTTACTCTTCGCTCCAACGGTAAGTCACGCTCCGCTCCACAGGGAGAAGCTCACTTCTGGCTTCAAGTTGGAGTTATAATCAACGCCATTGGAGTGTGCGCTCACTCCAAGAAATTTATAGAGTACAAATAAAATTATAAAATGATTATTAGTGCTAAATCACACGGGACTTAGATTAAGAAAATGGGTAAGTTTATATTTCTTTTCGTTGCACGTCACTGCTATTTGTACAAGTATAGAAACTTAGCCTCCTTTACTTTCGTTTTTGTAGTCTTATGATAGCCTCTTTCCTGCTCATTGCGTGTTCAAAAAATTGAAATTTTTCTCCATTTCTACTTCTGGGCTCGTCTATCGAAATTTTATAGGTTTAAATACGATTGCAAAAATTATTATATATAATGGAGGTTATCTAATAGACCAGGATTCTAATATGGATATTAGACTTTAAAATCTTGGATTATAGATTATATGATATCAGATTATAAAGTTTAATAATCCAAGATATTATCCTGTAATATCTATTTCTTAATACATATATAGATTGCAGTTCTAATAATCTGGATCGCTGTCCCATAGTTCATAGTCCAAGATTATATCCGGTAACATATTTTTCATTACCGGATATAATCCATTTTTCTCAGTGCAATGAGTATGTCGATATCTTGGAGAGAATTATTTCTCTTCGTTGAGAAGCAAGCATTAACAATTTTATCCATCGTTCTGAAAGCAGAAAATATAAGGTACAACAGCGAGTGGATCAAGATCACTATATATTTTTTCATCATTAAGGGTATCTGCATTTTTCAAAAAAGGAAAGAGATTGAAAGATGCAGTCGTTGAAGATTCTTCGCTTCACATTTACAACTTGGAATGCATCCTTTTTTCCATGTATGACATTATTTGAAGTCATCATCTTATAGTCCATTCGTCATTTGAGAGAATACTACTGTTCAAGAGTTGAAATAAAATTGACAAAAAAAATATATGGGGCCAGTCTATGATTTACATGCGAATAGAATTTTTCCAGATCGTGATTCGTCATTTTTTTAGCACCTTAAGACATGAGAAATTTTTGAAAAACTGATTTTCAACGAGTTTCGTCAGAGATGATCAAAAAGGGTCCAAGTTGAGACGTCCTATCTCGGTGGCTTTTGAACATTTTTGAATGTACAATTGCTCATTTTAAAGGTAATTGAGTTTTCTACCAACGCCGATAATCATACTATGGATTAAATACATTCCTGAAAAGGTATCTCAGAAAAACCGATTTTTTCACTGATTGACGTCACTAATATGCGCTCTATCTCGGTAACCAATAACTATTTTTTGAAGTTCTGGGGCTCATTTTAAAGGTAATCAAATTTTCTTTAGTACTTCAATGATAATATACATCCTTTAGGAGATATTCCCGAAAATCGATTTTCGGTATTTATGGCCCACTGATATGCGCTCTATCTCGGTAACCAATGAATATTTTTCTACGTTATACCTATATATATATACCTATCTACCCTCTACGGTCGGGCATGCGCACTGTTATCTGCTATCACCTTTTCTCCAGAGAGAAATGTGCGAGTGGCGCTCGCTCGCACACTTCTCGCGGGAGAAAAGGAGGTAGCAGGTGACAGTGCCCATGCCCGACTAGCTATAGTGCTGAGTCATTTACATGGATTTGAGGTAATCTTCGAGGTTATTTTTGTCGGTTTTGAAGTCATGCCCGTGCAGAAATTTTGATCTGGCCCCGATCAGGGCCAGACCAGGCC
>CAKNXH010014066.1:0-13823 GCA_932178445.1 Andricus quercusramuli
GAGGGGGTTTACTTTCTTCTAATTTATCTTCATTTATCTCTTGAAAAAATTCAGGATTTTTCCCGTTTGTTCCTTTTGGAAAATCTTCTGGTTCTGAAAGTTCTTGCATATTTTCTTCATCAACAAAGTTTTCTTCATCTGAAAAATTTTGAAAATTTCCGTCTTTTAGGACCTCATCTTCCGAAGTTGAGAAATCATCTTCTTCTTCATTTTCCTTCTCTTCTTGTTGTGTAGCAGGCTTTGCCTTGGATTTCTGGTAAATTTTCTTCTTCTTCTTCTTAATTTGCTTTCTTGAATTATCAAAATATTCTGTATCTGAATCAGATTCATCTTCATGTTCAAATTTTGTGTGCGTTTTTTGTTTCAAATTCAGAGACTCATCAGTGATTGCCTCTTTTCTCGGTCTGCCTCTCTTTTTTAAGGCTTGCGGGTTGCTTGCATTTGTAAGCACAGCTTTCTTGGGCCTGCCTCGTGCTTTTTTGACAGCAGGCGAGGGAGGTAAATGTTCTTCCTCACTATCTCCACGTGACTTACCTTGATTTTCAATTTGTTCATTAATTTCTGCTTGCTCTTTGTATTTTTTCTTCTGTCCTCTTCTAACCACAGTATTCCAAGATTGACAGAGAAATTCGTTTCTTCTTATAAGTTTTGGAATTAAAAGTAATATTGAAAGATATAGAACTTTCTGTATTGGACTATCAAAAGATTCATTTTGTATTTCATTCGGTGATTCCTCACTTATTAAATTATGAAGAATTTCAGGAGTTTTTTCCTTCAAAGATTCGCAATTAATTTTTATATTTCCTTCGGAATCTGAATTTTTATGATTCTTAAAGTTCAAGATTTCCATGGAATCTATAGGATTCTCTTCCTCGAATGTTGAGTTATTTTCCGAAATTATATTTAGTCCTACGGTTTCGTCATTTTCTAGAACGGGGTTCCTCGAAAGCGCATCTGCATTAACATTTGATTTTCCTGCTTTATAGATGACGTCATAATCATATTCGGCGAGCTTCAATCGCCATCTTGAAACTCGAGAACAAGGATCCTTAGAGTTTTTGAACCAAACAACGGGCTTATGGTCTGTAACGAGGGTGAATTTTCGTCCGTACAAATAAGGGCGAAAATATATTACGGAGTAGACTATTGCTAATGCTTCTTTTTCATACGTGTCGTACTTACGTTCAGTATCGGTTAATGATCTTGAAACATAGGCAATTGGTTGGTCTTTACCTATTTTACCTTGCGAAAGTATTCCGCCTATGGCATAACCTGATGCGTCTGTAGTTACAATGAAAGGTTTTGAAAAATCAGGTCGAATTAAAAGTGGTTCTTGGCACAATTTATCTTTTAGAATATTGAACGCTTGTTGCTGCTTCTCCGTCCAATTGAATTATATATCTTTTTTAAGGAGCTGATTGATTGGGGCTGCTATCTTGGCAAAATTTTCTATAAATCTACGGTAATATCCTGCTAAACCTAAAAATTGTTTGATATGCTTTTGATTTTTAGGAGTTGGGAAGTCTTTTACTGCCATGATTTTCTTCGGATCAGGTCGAACTCCATCCTTGTCTATTATATGTCCCAAATATCCTACTTCGTGTCGTAAAAATTCGCACTTGTCGGGTTGTAAATGAAGGTTTGCATTTCGTAATCGGCTCATTAGTTCATTGAATTTTGATTCATGTTCTTCTAAAGTATTCGCGTAAATCACAATGTCATCTAGATAAACAAAAAGTTCTGTTCCTTGAAGTCCCGTTAGAACTAAATCCATTAGTCGTTGAAATGTTGCTGGTGCATTTTTCAAACCGAAAGGCATTCTGTCAAACTCGTAATGTCCATAGGGGGTTGAAAACGCAGTTTTGTGTGCATCTTTTGGATCCATTTTTATATGATGGAAACCCGTAGCTAAATCAAAAACAGAGAAATAGCGAGCAGATCCTAACTGGTCTAAAATGTCGTGAATGTTTGGTAAAGGATATGAATCACCAATTGTCTTTTCATTCAATTTTCTAAAATCAAGTACCATTCGCCATTTCTTTTTTACTTGTGAGTCTTGCTTTTTTGGAACGATCCAAACTGGTGTATTGTAAGGTGATTGGGAGGGTTTTATTACATTGTTTTTCAATAATTCATCCACTTGGCGGATGATTTCTTCCTTATGAACTGGGGGAAATCGATATTGTCGCGAAAAAATAGGGCAATCATCTGTTGTTGGTATGGAGTGTTGGAGAATGTTTGTAGGTTCTAAGTATTCTCCTGGAATGTGGAAGCAATCTGCATGTTTAGTAATTAATTTTTCAACGTGTTCATATTCTTCCATATTTAAATGATCTAACCGTAGTAGTTTTTTAATGATTTCTACTCTTTCTTCGCCTGTGATCTTGTAAAATTGGCAGAAATGGTTAGACTTTTCATCGGATTTCAAAAAACTATTTAATATTAAATTAGGTAAAGTTTCATCATTTTTATTTTCTGAAAAATTAGATAGATTTGTTGAATTGTTTGGTTCGCATTGTTCGAAATCTTGTAATTGAACGCTAGGAATTGATATTTTTACAGGTTGTTCATTTATATTTGCATATTTAACGTAGGCTTTGCCTCCACAATTTTTTACAATGGCTTGACCCACAAAAATTCCTTCTCCAATTGATAATTGAGGTATATATCCTTCACTTTTTTCTGTATTTTCTATTTTTACATAATAATCAAAAATTGTTCGTGCCGGGATTGTGATAACGCCAGTTTGTTCAAAAGGATAAGTTGCATCGTTAATTTCAATACATTTATATGTGTAATTTATATTTACTTTATTATTAAGAAAAAATTCAGAGCCCAAGACTCCATCTTCATCTACTGGTACGTCATCAGGAATTATATTTAAAGTAGTTAAAAATCCAAGTATCATAACCTTGATTTGACCTAGAGTATAGACAGGTAGATCATTAATTCCTGTTAGTCTCAACACTTCATTTTTATTTATTTTTACTTCGGGGTCAATCGCACTTCTTTTAATTAAATTTCGACCAGCACCAGTGTCGATCATCATACGTGCCGGGTTTTTTAGACCAACGGCAGATACCATGATCGAAGGAATTATATTATTCCTACTGATATGAATTTTGATATCATTTTCCTCACTCGTGATTTCTATAGGTGCTTTAGTTAATGGGTTGGCGCCTTCCTCCCAGCACCCATTGGGGGAATAGCGTTGGAGTTTTCCTGGTTCTGCGTATAATTTTGTGGGCTTTGTTGATTTTGTAAATATCTACTCTTTTTATAACAATCCTGAGCGATGTGACCAGGGTAATTACAAAAATTGCAAATAATTTGAGATCCTTGGGTGGGATATGGGCGGGTCTGCTGATTATTTGTATTTTCAGGATTTCCCTTTTGGTTTTGACCAGGCTCAAAATTTTGATTCTGCCTGGATCTAAAATTTTGATTTTGTCCGTATCCGAAATTTTGATTTTGTTGTTTTCCAAAATTCTGATTTTGTCGGTTACTAAAATTTTGATTTTGGCGATATCCAAAATTTGAATTTTGTCGGTTACTGAAATTTTGATTCTGTCGGTATCCGAAATTTTGATTTTGTCTAGGCACAAAGTTTTGGTTTAGTTCAGGTCTAAAATTTGAATTTTGTCCAGATCTAAAATTTTGATTCTGTCGGGGTCCAAAATTTGGATTTTGTGCAGAATTCCATTTATTGTGATTATTAAAATTTCTTTGAGGTATATTTTGTAAAAATTGGTTTTGAATTGAATTTGAAACATCCGGATTTTCGGAAAAGATTTTTTGTCGAAAGTTTTCGAGGTGGTAGCACTTTTCGGTCGCATGTCCCGGTCTTCCGCAAATTAAACATGCTATTTTAGTGTCCTGAGCAACATTGAATTTATTATTTTTAGTAATAATTCGCGATTCTGATTCTTCTTCTGAAGATTTGATTGGCTTATTTTTTCGCAATTCTGAACATGCATTTAATTTTCTTTCAATTTCTAGCGCCTCATTGATTAGAGTTTTAAAAGTTTCATTCACGTTATCTTTTAATCTTATCTCTATTTCTGAACGTAAACCTCTCTTAAAACATTTAACCACATCATCTTCTAAATTTGCTTTAAACGTGTCATCCGTGGCACCATCATTGCCTAATTTATGCGCATCTTCGATCCTATCTGCTAGTTCTTCTATTCGCGCAGCGTATGATATAACATTTTCTTTATCCCAAATAAATATATTGCCTAGTTCTCCTTGCAGCTGGTATACGCTTTTCGCGGGAGCATAAACCTTTTTTAGTTTCTCTATTAATTCATCTAAAGTTCGAAACGTATTTCCGAATATGCATTTCCGCGCTTCTCCGGTCAATTTACTTCTAACTAATCTAGCAAGATTCTCATGTGCCTGTGTGGGAATTATAGCTTTTGCTTCTGTGCATCCCTCTATAAAATGAGCTAAAGGGATGTTACTTCCGTCAAAAATAGGGATTATTTCGAGCGCGTCGCGAAGGGAAAATTGTTGATTAGTTGGCAGTGTCATTTTTTTTCTGTGTTGTCGAGTCTTCGTCGCTTGCAATGTCGTCACTATCGTGTTCACTTATTATTGATGCGCGATTTAAATCAGGAAATGAATTTTCTTTTGTTTTTTTTTTCACAAATTAGCTGAGAAGCGTTGAACTTAATAATGACTTTACGTTAGTTTGATAATCGATCACGTCATCAATTGTTAGAGTTTTATTTTGGTCTACAGAACCACTAATTAAGCTTGAATTTGTATTGATTAATGTAGTATCACCGGGATTAATGAATGCAGAACAGTCAAAATCTGAATTATCGCTACCGAATTCCAAATCTAGTTTTTCTAATTCAACATTAATTTTATTTTTCCTATCACTCTCAAGCCCTTTCTTATTTGATTCTATTTGCTTAGCTAGTTGGGGGTTTTGTTTAGCAAGATTCCTGGTAATAGTTCTTTTAATGTTCCCTAAATCTACAGGTTTTTCATTAGGCATTGGTTATATTTATTTACGGACATATTTCACAGCAATAGAATGTAAAGGTTATAAGTTACTTGTCTTCGTTCAGGTTCTTTGTGCTTAAAAAATGTATATGAAATAAACTTTTTTCAAAACAAATTAAATATTGGCTCTCTTTTGTTTAATTCCCGGCCGATGCACCATAAAAAGGTTGTATGTTACGTCATGGAAAACGTAAAATACTTTCCTTTTTAATTAGGTTCCTCGTTTTAGTTGAGATCGAAGATCTCGCACAGGGAAGAGGAAAGAGTAGCCAATAAATAAATATAGATTAGTTTAAACAATTTATTATAATCAATTACACTTGAAACGTATTGTTTATTAAGGCTTTAGCACAAGAAACTGAAGGAAGGCATGTAGACACTCTAATCCTTGGCCAGGACCTTTAAAATAAAGGAGACTCATGTATTATGGCCCAAAAGGAGTTAGATAATGAAATTAGATTTATTAAAATTAGACCTTACCGGTTTATTGATTCGATTGAAGAATCAAATGATATCTAGATGGTCTCCGTATAGTGGTGTGAAAGAAAGGGGTTGTGCACCTTGATGTAAACAATAAGGGTTCCAATTCAGGGTTGAATGGGTACGAAGTAATCCAGGATGGGAAATCCCAGATTCAGGTTTCCCGGTGCACAACACTTGACACAAAGGCACACACACTAACACGCGAAGGATACCGGTTTGACACACTAGACACTGGACAGTCGAATCGGGGAAAACCGTAGGAAATAGAGAAGAGTTGTACGGAACTGTAACTTCTAATTTTTTGACTAAAAACTAACTGACCTATGTTGGTCCATTCACTTTTTATAGGGCCTATGCCGACGTTCGTGGATGCTGCGACGATCCTGTATACGCGTACGTCACGTATATATATATATATAGATATACTATACGGCGTGTACTGTTTTCAGTATATCTATAGCTATGTCCTCCAGTTACCACGTGCTTTTGGGCCCTATACTCTATGCGTCTCTGGTTAGACAGTGTACGCTACGAATTACAATGTTCTCACTATAGTCTATATTCTATACCTCTGCTCTCGTGCTGGACATATATATAGGTATGTCTTACAGTGTACAACGTGCTGACTATATATATATGTATAGTTGCACTACACAGTGCACAATATTCGCTCTATATTTATTAAGTATTTATTAGTATAATCATGCAAATATATAAATATATCAATAAATATATTAACATATATATACGTCACGGGACGTGACACATGCAAGTTCCTCTTAAGCCCCAAGATCTGGCTGAAGTGGATGCCTCCCTTCGTGGAGATATCTCGCAAGAGTCCGACCTCTGGACCATCAATTGCTCGGTTTATGGTGCTGCGAGAGCTTTGGCTGATTCAAATCGAAGGCTGAAACCGACGATGGATCAGAAGACCAGAAGACGCTTGCATCAACTGAACAAGAAAATTGGATGGGCAAGACAGAATGTGTCCCGTGTTCAATGTGTGATTGACTACATAACATCTGGTAGACCGTTCACGGAAAGGGTTCGAAAGTTCGCCCAAGAACTAAGGACCTTGAATCACACACTGAACAAGTCAAAGCTGCTGACAATCAAGCAGCATATTGTTGACAAAATAAGGCTGTTATCTGACGCAAGGAGGAGGATACAGAAGAGGGAGAGATGGAACAGGGAGAATCAACAGTTTCTTGCTGACCCATCACGCCTCTTCAGTGATCCCCCTGTTTTTGCAAAAAATCCACCCAAGCCCAAGAAGGTAGAGACTTTTTGGAGAGAGGTGTACAAGATCCCGAAAACACTAGAGTTGGAAGAAGATACTGACAATATCATCCGCTTCAAGGAGTTTTGCGACAGCCTCATAAAATCTGAGGAGGAGTGCCCATCAGTCACTGCCAAAGAGGTGAAAAAAGCACTTAGAGGCACGAAGAACTTTTCCGGTGCTGGACCAGATTGTATTAAGAACTTTTGGTGGAAGAAGTTTACTTCTATACACCAACATTTGGCCAGCATATTCACCTCATATTTAAAGTCGGAGACGCCCATTCCACAGTGGCTGGTGTTAGGACGCACTATACTCCTACCGAAAAAAGGCAACTTGTCCAGACCAGAGAATTACAGGCCAATAACTTGTTTAAACACACTGTATAAGATCTTTACAGCTGTCCTAAACAACAGGATCGTTCGACGAATTGATTCTGTATGGCGAGAGATGTACGAACAACGAGGCTCGAAAAAAGGTGTAGCAGGCTGTCGAGAGAACCTGCTAATTGACAGGTGTGTCTGTAAAGACGCTGCCGCCCATCAGCGCGTCCTGTCAATGGCCTGGATTGACTACCGGAAAGCTTTCGATTCAACCTCTCATAGACTTATCATCTGTCTGTTGGAAAGCTTGAAGGTACATCCACACATAGTGAGATGCATAGAGAGACTGATGCCTCTTTGGAAAACTAGATTTACCATCTCATCTAGGAATCATTGTCTGACGACGAACAAGGTCACCTTCCAGAGGGGCGTCTTTCAAGGGGATAGTATGAGCCCTTTGCTTTTTTGCATCACACTTCTGCCTCTATCTCTCGCACTACGAAATTCTCCTGGATACCTCTGTGGCGACACTAATCAGCGTGAGCATAAGGTAACTCATGTATTTTATATGGATGACCTGAAGATCTATGCCGCTGGTAAAAGCAAACTTCAAACTGCTATAAATATCGTCAAGAACTACACAGGAGAGATTGGGATGGACTTTGGTTTGGACAAGTGTGCCAAAATTCATTTGAAGAAAGGAAAGATTACTGTCGTTCCCAAGGACCCTGAGCTTGTAGATATAAGTGTTATTAGACATCTTAACACTGGAGAGACCTATACATACCTGGGCGTGCCTCAAAGCCGCATTCAGGACGTAACATCAGTGAAGGAGTCTCTCCGAAGCAGATACAAGCATCTTCTTAGACAGATTTGGTCTTCCAATCTGTCGGCGTTGAACAAGGTATCTGCGACTAACATGCTTGCCGTCCCGGTTCTACTCTACTCGTTTGGGGTGGTTCAATGGACGAAGAACGAGCTTAAGGCCCTTGATGTCACCACGCGTAAGATCATGCATATGCATAAAAGCTTGCATGTCAATTCGTCAGTTCCGCGATTATACATTTCACGCCGTCAAGGCGGACGCGGACTTCTGAATCTCCAATGTCTTCATAACCGAATTGTTTTAAGTACAGCTTACATCGTTGCGAATGGCAGAGATCCTCTCCTAAAGATGGTCAGAAACCACGAGATGATTGGCGAAGGAGCGTTCCTTTACAAAGCCGCGGAGCAAGCTGCCGAGGCCCTTGGCCTGAATTTCAACATCAGAAGTGAGGAAAGTGCATTACTCCATCTAGATGCTTCACGTCTAAAAGCCGAAGTAAAGAAAGCAGAGGTTAGAAAATTTCACCAAGAGCTACTCGACAAGCATATGCACGGAAACTTTCACAGAAATGTAGAAAAGCAGTCCTTGTCAAAGGAGCAAACTTTTGCTTTCCTCAAATCATCAGGGCTCAATTCAGGTACAGAGGGCTTCATTTTCGCATGCCAGGACGGTGTAATCTCCACCTTAGCATACCGCGCCCGCATTTTATGTCAAGAAGTTCCCAGTGATAGGTGCAGAGCGTGTCATGCACACGCTGAGTACCTAGAACACATACTATCGGGGTGTCCGACCCACGCAGGAACAACGTATATCTATAGACATAATGCGGCCCTAAGAGTACTTTATTACCACCTTTGTCGCTCTTACGGTGTTGGTCGCGACCCTGCCCTGACGAACGCTCCAAGGGATATAGAGTCAATTGTCCGAAACGAGAAGTGCCAGATTTTCTGGAACTACGATTTTCGGGCAGCAGTCTCCGTTGCGCACTCGAGGCCTGACATCAGAGGCTCCAGAACGTGGGATTTTTCGGCCCCCACCACGTTCCCATCTGGGAAAAATACATGCAAACGTAGTGTGTCGGTGAGAAGGCTCTGTTAAGCGTTGCGTCGGCCATCCTCGTGTAAAGCCGAAGACGCACGAGCACGAACCCATGGCAGCGTGGCTCGGGCCGAGCCGAGCTCGTCCGAGGTCCGAGTCGGACGCGGCGATTCAGTTTCGTGGGCAATTAGGAGGTTTGGGTTGATTTTTGATTTCCAGAATGACACCTGAAGGAAAGACTTCAAATACATGTAATGAAGTCTCGAAATATTTTGTATTATGTCTTTCAGGAAAGTATAAGGGATTTTAAGATTATGGTAATAAATCATTATTATTTTCAATTTAATGTGTCGAATTAATGAAAATAAAATTTATAAAATTTTAAATTGTAAAATTAAATTAATTAAAAATAATAAATAAAAATTGAAATAATTAATTAATTCAATCAATTAAATTAGAATTAAATTAATTATAAAATTTTTAATTTTATAAAATTTTCAATTTATTACATTGATCAACTTTTTTAATGTATACTCACCTCTGATAATTACCTTTCTTTTCGTGTTATTTTAGGCTATAATCACAATTTTGGGGATTTCAAGAGAATTCTGAATATTTTTCTTTGATGCTGCCCTGATAGGGTCAAACATGGTACACAAAACCGTCGTGAAATTTCAAAGAAAAACTGTACTCTGTATAAATTAATTTTGAACATCAAAAATATTGATACGTTTTATAAGTATTCCCAATTTTTATTTGAATATGATACACAGTGATTTTTATGAAAAAATTCTTGTAAATAGTTGGTAATTTTTTTAATTTTATGATATTTTTGTACCATATTTGACCTAAGGGAACATATTTCAGGAATGAAATTAGAAAAATATCTCAGTTAGTGTTTGAATGATAAAAATATTTTTTGTTGACATTTTTATTTCACATATCCGAAATATTTAAAAATTTTGTGAAATTTTGCCAAGAATCCTATATGAAAATTATATGTATAGAAATTAAAACAAGCAAAAAAACAGTTAAGTAATGAATAGTTATTCGAAATTTTTTAGTTTGTGTACAACAATATTTTTCGCCTTAAACTATAATTTTGTTGAAATTTTTCTTTCTTCTTCATTAAAAAATTTAGTGACTTGAAAATTCATTTATTTGGTTGAAATTTCATTCTTTGAAAGTTTATTTCAACTGTTTTTAATTAAAAATTCGAATTTTCCCATTGAAATAGCAATTATTAAATTTTTCGTTCAAAATGCAGCTTTTTTGGTTGAAAATTCAACTGTTTAGTTAAAGCTAATATTTTTTGTTGGAATATTGCTTTATATTCAGAAATATTCTAAGACCTTCGAAAATTTGTTAAGGCTCTCAGGAAAATTATATTTATACCTATAACCTTAAATATAAATAACTTAAAGAATGAATAGTTGTTCGAAATTATTATTTTGCATTACAAATTGTCTTTTGCGTCTAATTATAATTTGGTTGTAATATTCTTTTTTTCTTGACTAAAAATCGTTTTTACTTGAAAGTTTATTCGTTTTCTTTAAAATTAATTTTTTCAAGTTAAATTCAACCGTTTATTATTTGAAATAATTTGTTTTTGACATAGCAATTATCACATTTTTCGTTGAGAATTACCCTTTTTTGCTTGAAAATAAAACTATTTGGTTCAAGTTTTAATTTGAAATATTTGAAATGTTAGAAAATATTTCGGAATTTTTGTCAAGAATCCTATATAAAAATTATATTTATATAACCGTAAAATGAGCAAATTTTTTTTTTTTTTTTTAATAAATGAAGGGTAGAAATGCAAAAGGAGTCAAGCGCCATTTTTCGCTTTTTTCAGAAGAGACTAAAAACATGTTGTAAATTCAGCGGGACCATTTAAGAAAAAAATAAGAAAGTGCTTCCAGATACTTTCATGCTCTATCGAACTAAAAAAAGTTTGCTCACGAAAAGCTATCCGGTTTCGAGAAATTGAATGAAACAGGTCACGTTTCGAGGTTAGATTTTGGGTCCATATCGACTTTTAACATCTTTCAACATTAATTGTGGAGTCAATTTGCAGTTTAAGAAAAAACTAAAAATTATAATTCTAGCTATTGAATGGACGAATTGATTTCCAAAAAGTTTGTTTAAAAAAAATCATGCAGTTTCGCGAAATTTGAAAATCCAATTATGACTTCGAAATGGTGTAAAACTGACATTTCAACTTCAAAATAATGACGATAGCAGTAATAATTTTGCATATTTCCAAAAAATTAGGAATGAGGCTATTCAGTGCTGAACGGAAGGGACCCAATAGTAATTAAAAATAATTAGCCAGTGTCGAGAAAAATGAAATTCGATTTTTTACTTTGTGGTTAGAAAAGCTTCTCGAACTGTGAACACAAGAACACAAATTTTGAAAAATGATGACCCAAAAAAATCCTTTGGCAGGCATGTGTAATAGAATTTATCTGATTTTTTGAGCTAATAAACCCGATTTCGAAAATTTGGCGCTTGACTCCTTTTGCATTTCTACCCTTCAAATACTTATTTGAAATTTTGTATTTGTATTAAAAATTATTTTTTGCCTTAAATTATAATTTGGTTAAAATTAGTCTTCTTTCTCAACTGTTTTAATCAAAAATTAGAATTTGTTCTCATCGAAATAGTCATTATTAAATTTTTTTGGTAAATTGAGTTTTTTTGGTTGGAAATTCATTTTTTTTTTTTTTTTTTTTTTGAAAATTCGACTGTTTAGTTAAAACTTATATTTTGGATGGAATTTTGATTGACATGCAGAAATATTATAAAATCTTTAAAAATTTTCTTTGAAAATTTTCTTTGAAAATATATTGGAATTTTCTATAATCTTATGAAATTCTTTGAAATCTCATGCAATTCCTTAAAATCTTTTAAAATACACTATATTCTTTAAAATACTTTTGATTTATTTATTATTTATTATTATTAATTATTTATTATTTATTAGTCATTATTCATTACTTATTATTTATTACTTATTTTTTGTTATTTATTATTTATTATTTATTATTTATTACCATAAAATCCGTAGAAAATTCATTTACTTACTTAAAAATAAGTAACCTCAAGAATGAATAGTTATTTACCATTTTTATCTTGTATCAAAAATTATTTTTTGCCTTCAATTATAATTTCGTTTCAATTGTTTCTTGAGTAAAAATCGCTTTTACTTGAAAGTTTATTTATTTTGTTGAGAATTCATTTTTTTTAAGTTAAATTCAACGGGTTTTCATTAAAAATAATTTTTTTTAAATTGAAATGGCAACTATCACATATTTCGTTGAAAACTAACCTCCTTGTCTGAAAATTAAACTATTCGGTTGAAAATGCTTTTTTTTTGTTCAAATTTTAATTTGAAAAATCCGAAATCTTAGAAAATATTTCGAAATTTTTTTAAGAATCTTAGAAAACTTATATTTATATTTATTTGTGCAATTTTATTGTAATTGTAAAATAATTTTTACATTTATTTGAAAAATTAAAAATGTCAATACTTTTCATAAATATTCCTAATTTTTATTTAAATATATGATACTCATTGATTTTTATTTTAAATATTCTGGTAAATAGTTTATCATTATAAATAAATGTATACAGTAACAGTTTTTATTAAAAAATTTACGATGGTTTTTGTACCATATTTGACCCTAGAGCAGAATCAAGGCAAAACATCCTAAAAATATGTTAATTAGTTATTAAAATACTACAAAGAATTACCTTCAAAATTATTCCGTCTTTTTAAAATCATGGGAAACTTCTTTATAAAATAAATTTCGTTGAATATATTTTACATTTATTTACTATTAATTTCCATTAAAAATTATTTTACAATTACAATAAAATTGTACAAATAAATATAAGTTTTCTAAAATTCTTAAACAAAATTTCGAAATATTTTCTAAGATTTCAGATTTTTCAAATTAAAATTTGAACAAAAAAAAGCATTTTCAACCGAATAGTTTAATTTTCAGACAAGGAGGTTAGTTTTCAACGAAAAATGTGATAGTTGCCATTTCAATTAAAAAAAATTATTTTTAATGAAAACCCGTTGAATTTAACTTAAAAAAAAATTAATTCTCAACAAAATAAATAAACTTTCAAGTAAAAACGATTTTTAGTCAAGAAACAATTGAAACGAAATTATAATTGAAGGCAAAAAATAATTTTTTATACAAGATAAAAATGTTAAATAACTATTCATTCTTAAAAGGTTACTTATTTTTAAGTAAGTAAATGAATTTTCTACGGATTTTATGGTAATAAATAATAAATAATAAATAACAAAAAATAAATAATAGATAATAAATGATAAATAATAGATAGTAAATAATAAATAATAAATGATAAATAATAAATAACAAATAATAAATAATAAGTAATGAATAATAAATATGAATAATAGAAAAATGAATTCTCAACAAAATAAATAAACTTTCAAGTAAAAACGACTTTTAGTCAAGAACGAAATTATAATTTAAGGCAAAAAATTATTCTTGATACAAGATAAAAATGTTAAATAACTATTCATTTTTGAGGTTACTTATTTTTAAGTAAGTAAATGAGTTCTCTACGGATTTTATGGTAATAAATAATAAATAATGAATAATGAATAATAAATAATAAATAAATCAAAAGTATTTTAAAGAATATAGTGTATTTTAAAAGATTTTAAGGAATTGCATGAGATTTCAAAGAATTTCATAAGATTATGGAACATTCCAATATATTTTCAAAGATAATTTTCAAAGAAAATTTTTTAAAATTTTATAATATTTCTGCATGTCAATCAAAATTCCAACAAAAATATAAGTTTTAACTAAAC